>JACJUM010003237.1:4915521-5054510 GCA_020976665.1 Heortia vitessoides | reverse complement strand
AGATCGGTATCGTCTCCTTCGGATCAGCTAATGGCTGCACCCGTGGTTTGCCTGTGGCCTTCGCCAGAGTTACCTCATTTGCATCCTGGATCAACGGTCGTCTATAAGCTACAAATTGGTTGTCCCTAAGAATGTTATAATTTGAAATGACTGATGTATTTTAAATAAAGTAAAATAATTTCATAAAAAATGGCATTACTAATTTTTACTTCAAAGTTGGTATTCATAGAATATTAATGTTTCTAAAAAACAAATAGAATAAGAGAACTCTAAACTTCTGAAAATAAGTTTTTAGGAATCCGTTTCCATTTGATCATAAAATTAGTAGGTCTTTTCTATCTTAAGTTTTTTTTAGTAATATCTTTAAAGGTATTTAAAAATCAATCAAAATCTAAGAAATATACCTAATGTAAGTAGGCCCATTACAAATAATACTATAAGTGTGAAAGTAACTCTGTCAGTCTGTCTGTCTATTATTCTTTCACGCCAAAACTAGTGAACGGATTTAAATGGAATTTGGTATACAGATGGTTTGAATCCTGAGAAAGGACGAAAACTACTTTTTATTGCAAAAAGAGGGTTGTAAGGGGTTAAAAGGGGGGATGAACAGTTGTATGAGATTTATTAATTTTAAAAGATAAAACCATGAAACTTTTAACGAATACTCTGCATCGCCGCCGCTTCCGTCGGGGATCGGTCGTCGTTGCGCAGACGTCGTTTCGCCGAAGTGCGACGGCTGGCAACGGCGCTGTCGTGTGGTAGGGGAGCGCACGAATCTTACTACGTACCTACAACGACAACGACGTATTCCCTCACATACCTACCCGAACGGGCAAACATGTGAGGGCATACGTCGTTGTCGGACGCATGCGTTAAGGGAATTTTCGCCACAGAGAATTAAATTAGTGAAAAAGTAATAAGTAAGTTTTTTTTATTAGTCAGTTCCTGTAAATTTATTTTGTACATACTTAATATTTCGGGATCTTTAAGTTCATAGTTAATAGTAAATCAAAAATTTTGTAATGCTGTCCACAACTTGGAAGATCTTAAAAACAACGTCCAACGGTTTGGAATATAACATGAGGAATAGAGAGTGGCTGTGTGAAAGGGCAATATTGGCACCGACCAATGAAATCGTGGGACCGATCTATGAACGAATGACGTCACTTGTGCAAGGCTATATTGTCGAATATTTGTCAGTTGATATTGTCATGGACAGTGCACAGATGACATCTTATCCTACAGAGTTTCTAAACTCTTTAGAGCTGACACGAGTGCCGTCTCATAAGCTGGGACTGAAAGTTGGGGTTCTAGTTTTGTTAATGAGAAATCTCGAAGCGCCGAGACTATGCAACGGGACTCGATTGCAAATTACGCAGCTAGGACGCAATGTTATTAGAGCAATTATTATGACAGACAGGAATAGCTAAAGATCAAGAAGTTTTTATTCCCCACATATCCATGATCCCCCCAGATTTACCTTTTCAGTTTAAAAGAATCCAGTTTCCCCTCAAACCAGCCTTTACAATGACCATTAACAAATCGCAAGGGCAAAAACTTAAAGTAGCAGGTGTCAATTTAGAAAAAAAACTGTTTTTCGCATGACCAACTGTATGTGGCATGCTCACGAGTTTCGAGTCCAAACAGCAAACGATGTGTACAAAAATGTTTTAAATTAGGTCATTTTAAAATATTTATGTACATGCTGGTGCTGGCCCCTGTAAGTGTTTCTTGGACATAAGGGACTAATAAATTTTCCTAGGTACTTCCTGCCACTCAATGGAATACCTACCTTATACCTACTGTAAACATTTTTTTTTTAAATACCTACTAATGATTCTTATTAATTAATTAAAAATTCTACCCAAAGACACTATTCCACGCGGACGAAGTCGCGGGTAACAGCTAGTTATAAATAAAAGTAAATAATATTTTAATAATAAGAAATACTAAAATCTTTTTATTTATGATACTGATGACTCTGCATGATTATGAGAGTAATCTCACATATGAAACTTAGGCCTACCTTAAGTAAATCTGTCAGCACCATATAAGTTTTAAACTTAGTTTACTGCAGCTTTATTACGAGACCCTCCAGAAAGAAACCTGCAAGAAAAACTGGTGGTGATGAAGGTTCTATTAACTCAAAGTTATAAAACCCCCACCTACGTTGGCGCTAACAAACCTTAAAGCTACTAGTTTTTACCTACATGTAACGTTTTCTTGGAAGATTCTCATTGAAATTAGCGTTTAAAACGAAGTTCTATTACAAAATTCTAAAAAAAAAATTAACTTTCACACGTTTCAGTTCTTAGAACTGAATTTATTCGGAATAAAACAGCAGACTATTGTTTCTTCGACGCAGACCAAAATACATGTTCCTTGTCTTTCCACGCAACTCGCGCACGTGGCCTCTACAAAAATGCCCACTTCAGCTACCTCGCTCATAAACTATGTTTGCATTCAAAACTAAATGTAGCAGTAGGTGTGATAGATCAAGCATTAATTTCTCTGTTTTATATTCGTTGAAAATCAAATATAAAAGAAAAATATTCTGCGCTTTAAAACCTTATCCAAGATGTATTATTATGAGTATTATGTAACCTGATATTTCTTAACTAATCATAATCATCGCCGAAAAGGGGAGACGGAACTACTTTAAGGCTCTACTAGTAATTTTCCAAATATCTTCGCCCATGCGCAAACAGAAGGGCCTATAATACAGTAGTATTAGTGAAATACAAACATGATATAATAATCATAGTAATAAATTCTGACAACATAACATACAATGAGCTAACTCATATGATGCCCTTGCCATCCTCTTTTCATCAGTTTGTTCAACTGCTCTATAAGTTTAGTTGTTTAATAATAATAAATACTTTATTGTTCACTAAACATAAAAATACATGAAAAAAAAACAGTTATAATAAAGTATAATGTACGGCCTTATCGCAAATAGCGATTTCTTCCAGACAACCTTTGGATGAAAGACTAAATAAGAGGAAGAGGTAGTAAGAGGTGTCAATAGGGATAATAGAATAAAAAAATATATACATAATATAAAAAGATTGTATTTAAGGAAATATAATTAGGTATGACTATAGTGATAGAAAGTGATTCCTCATCAACCATTTAAATACAGGCAGGCTGTGCTTTTAATGTTAAGCGGGAGTGCATTCCACAAACGAACAGCCTGGGCCGTAAAGGACTTACTAAAAAACGTTGTGGAATGCATAGGCGTTTTCAGTAAAAGGTCTCTGATTACCTGAGAGATTTGTCGTGGCTGTCAAGTAGGAACACGATACGATTTTTAAGATATTTTTATTATAGGTAGGAAGAGTCGAACAGAATCTTGTATAATAGAAACAGGATATGAGCATACCTGCGCAGTCGAATGGGAAGCCATCTGAGCTTAATTCAAAATTCGGACACGTGATCAAATTTGCGTAAACCAAAAATGAATCTTTAGATTATATATCTTAAAATTTTGCAGTCGCTCGAGCTTATCAAGTTGGTCTTCAAGTAGCTGACATCCGCAATCTCTTTAATGATGCAGCCGAAGTAAACAATTTTCAACTTACTTTCTTTAGCTGAGCAGCCCAAGATAAATGAGTAACATCAAGAATACCCGAGTTCTTGACTACGCTGCTGTTAGGTATTAAGGTACCGTCAAAAGAAACTTGGGGAAGCGCAAACCAATCGATCCTTGTAATCATCCTAGAGCTGCCCAACACAATGACCTGAGTCTTTCCAGACCTTTAGTCCAAACTCATTGCTCCAATCGCTTATACGAGCCAGATCCAAATTAATTACATCCATTGCCAAACCAAGTTCAGGGAGCGATGCTCGGTGCTAAATTTGCAAATCATCTGCATAGAGGTGGTAGGACGAGGAAAGATTTTTCGTGATAGAGTTAATAAATACTCCAAAGAGTAAAGGAGATAAAACACCACCCTGTGGCAGACATAGTACACCAAGTAGATTATACATTCTCAATGCATATGCAGAATGCCGAGTAGAATGTGAAAATCAACCGTATTAAAGGCAATGCTAAAAACTAGCAATGCTAGAACTGTGAGGTTTCCGACCTCCATGCCTGACCTAATATCATCCGTAATATTAATAAGGGCAGTAGTAGTACTATGGGCTGGTCGAAAACCAGACTGTAGGGTATTTAGGAGTTTATTATTGTATAAAAAAGGACTAAGTTGATTATAGACAAGGCGTTCAAGGACTTTGGAGAGGAACGGGCGGATATAAATAGGTCTATAATCAGAAGACATTGGACTTTTTAGGAAGAGAAATTAAATGGGCTTCTTTCCAAGCAAATGGAAAGGCACCACTGGTAATTGAAAAATTAAGGATATGACAAATTATAGGAAGGATTTGATCTTGGATGGGTAGGATCATATTACGGGTGATACAGTTACTTCAAACTGCATTGAAAGTAATAGACATAATGCACTTCTTCACATCACATACAGTAAACCGACTAAAGACAAATTCGCTGCACCCTGACTGCACAAGTCACAAGAGTTGAAAGATAACGCAACGTATTTAATTTAGTTGTCCTATTCAAATGGGACAAATTGATAAATTGATGGTTTAATAAGTTAAAGTCAAGATCAATGGGAATATTGTGGTTACGCGGTTTTCCAACCCCCAAAGATCTTAGCAATTTCCAGACTTTAGCTGGGTCACCGCTTTGCACCGAAGTATGAATATGTTAGCGTTGAGCATTCCTACATACCTTATTACAGTGATTACGAAGTGATACATAAGATTCTCTGTTGGCTTCTGTTGGTCGACACCTAAACTTAGTTTTAGCAATTACCTTCCTCTTCATTATAGCTTTGATGTCATCATTAAGCCAAGGCGCTGACAGATGTTTTATTTTGATAGGTCGAACTGGAACATGCTTGTCATAAAGTTGGATATCAATTGATATGTACTGATAAATTTGATTTCCATTACAGCTAAGTTTAGAAATATTTTATCACGTATTTTCATTAAAATGGGATCGAAATGTTATAATATATATCATTAATTAATTTCTTCTGGTACATAGTTTTTACCCATAGCTTCTTGGCTTCAGTTAGTATAAACTACTAACCAGAACTATTATTTTCGGGTAACTTTATCTATTTACAATAAATAGTATAAAAAACACCAAAGTGTGGAATTCAGACCGATCAATCAAAAAGCATACTAATGATGATAATATTGACTTGATCATGTCTAATTATCTGATAATATTGATAATAGTACAGTCTGTCTGTCATTATCTTGTCAGATGGTGTTAACAGCAATCGTGAAGATGTTGTTGGTTACTTTGGAGTCTGCCATAACACCAGATATGAAATTAACACTCGTCTATTGTATCGTATTGCCACTGACGCTTGTATCAAGCAGTTTGTCCAAACCCTTGTCTTCAGTGAAGGTAGGATCACTGCGGGTTCTCAAGGAATATAATTTATAAAAACATATATTCCTAAATAGTGGATTAAACAGTACTTTACTGTTACTTACAAGGCAACATTTACAAATGCACCAATAAAAACCCCTATAATTTTATTTATTAATGATTTTTTTACTTATACTATATCCGACTTTGTCGTTGTCAGCGGTACTTATTTATCTTAATATATATAATTTTAGTATACGTCGTACGGTACGGAACTCCTCATGAAAGGCGGTACCGATTGAAATGATTTTTTTCTTCGTTTAGCACAATCCTACGGTTTTATTCGGATCGTATGTCTACCTAGGAGACGCCCTGCGCGCTACGGAGCGTCGTCTCCATTTTAGAATAGGTAAGTCTCCATTCCGCTGTAAACCTCACCATTTCCCCTTGAGCTCTAACAAGGTGGGCATTGGAAGTATTTTCATCACCATCAGCAGCGTTACTTTGCCGTCTTTAACACAAAAGTAACGCTTAAAAATGTTCTAAGTCATCATTTTGGATATACTGGCTCATCTCTCATTCACATTCAAGCAGTTGCTTTCTTTGGCAATTTCTATATACTCTGATAGATAATTTACTTAAGGATATAACATTTTTTTTCTAAACTACCCATGTAGTCCCGGATCCCGTGAGAATAATAACAACAATAAATAGGAAGTTCCTCCCTTTAAAAATAGTCTACCAATGAAAGTCCAATTATTTGAATTCACAAAAAGTGAAATCGCTGATGGTCATTCTTAGGAACTTATAACAAAAAATAACTCAGAAACTGAAACATTTAAACTAACTTCACACCTCAGTGCTAATTTAAAAAAAAATATTTTACACGTGTTCCATAAATTTTAAACCAAAACTTGAATACTGAATTTTGTTCGAATAACTTTAAAAATTACAAAGTTTGATATTAACTTTGCTCCCTCCTTTCCTCTCCTCCTCCTCCCTTTTAACCCCTTATATCCCCTAAGGTTTTTAAAAATTCTTTCTTATCCGCTTTAATGTTATAAAAGCAAACAAAATCTTCTAGGCAAACTTTCAATATATATAATGTTATTGTTGTATATAGGGCACGGCATCAAATAAATTATATCAATTGCACTATTTATACCCATATACTAATAGTAGATTACTGGATAAAAATGTTACCGTGTAGAGATAAAAATGTCTTATCGGTCATTTTTAAAGTTATTAGGTAATTGATTAAACAACTGATAAAAATCCGAAATAAGTGTTTTACTAGAAACTAATTATTAAACTATTCTTTGTTTTACTATTATAGAAGAATAATATTTGTGGAAATACTGTATGATAAACGATCGATGTGGTATGAAAGATAATGATGTGATAACAATAGATATGATGAGGCGGTTTGGTCATCTGAAAAGGATGGATGAAAGTAGAATAAAATAATAAATTCCCACAACATCTCATAGATTGACCTGACTCCGTGGTAAGTCGCTGAAAGCACGCTGACAAGTGAACGTACACATCAAACGTAAAGTTTATATTTGAACTGTAAAATTCGATATTTTAGACAAAAATGTCATTGAGGTTTAGCAAATCAAATTAAATTAAAGTATTTTTATTCAAGAAGGCCAATCATAAGTAAAATTTATTTTTGAAATGTGTAGTACTGAATGTTGTATGATACTCATATTTTATTGATGATCCTAATAAGCCCACAGGATCGTAACCGTCATCTAGCATATAAATGAGGCTTACCTTATACTAGCCCACCGGAACCAGATGGGTCTTAAAACCAAGTTAAATGCAGGTTCATTATATGAGCTGTAAAACTGTTGGTGATAAAGGTTCCATCAATACTAAATAGTTAGTGATAATCAAACCCCTACCGACGTCGGCGTTAACAAACCGTTTTCTTAAAGCTATGTTCGAGCAATTCAACCTCAGGCAGTTTCATTATTAATACCATCGTTAACACTACTAAATTCTTAAGAAATAAGCTTTTTTTTACGAAATTTTGAAATTCATTTATCGGTATGCTGCCTGGTACTTTAAAGTATTTAAGGACAACTGCATAAGATTATGCAGTTTTCCTTGAATGAATTATTTATTTTATAAAGCTGTGTAGTTGGCACTGCGAGTTTATTTCTCGTATTAATATTATGTATGTCACAGATTATCTTAAACATGTTTATATTACACGTAATATTTTCATATATATACTGACTGTGTACATCAGCAGCGTTACCCGGCAGTATTATACCATAAGACATGTGAAAATAACAAAAATAAACTTAGTGAGTGGTGTACGTCTGTTATTTAAAAAAATTTGTATATTGCAAAAGCTGCAGATCTAAGTGTATTAGCAAGATCAACTATATGAATTCCCCATTGTAGCTTGCTGTACAGGGTAAGAGCACTAAATTGTTAACCATATCCAGCTCCTCATACTTAACAACTATGTATGAATGTGTTTGTTTAACTTTGTATGTAACAAATTTATTGTTTAACTTTGGGTGTAACAAATTTAAAACATTTTTGTTTTTTTTTTCATTACAAGAAAAATTGTTAACGTTTAACCAGTTTACCATTTCCGATATAGTGTTCTTTACATCGTCATAAGGGTTCTATTGTCTTTTCAGTTGGAATAAAAGCAGACAGTACCTGCATGTTTGTTACTCCACAAAGCCACAATAAAATATCAAGCCTCAATCGACTCCTATAACTTCCATACCATACATTACTTTTTGATAATTATGTTGTTTCTAAAACCTATATAAACTTCTTATAATTTGTTTTTATGCTGAATCACCTGAAACGCTTTTTTATATAAATGTATACACATATTGTTTCAGTTAACAATATATATCCCAAAACTGTTGTACGCTAAGAATTAAAAATCCTTTTGTCCCGTAATGTTTTCTTGGTTTTCTTGAAGAGATATTTTTCACGGACTAATTGCAAATTCATCACCCAAAGCCGTTTTTACAAAATTCCCGTGTCATCTACTTGATCATAGAAAAGGGCACTCTCGGGACTTAAGAAAATATAAGCGCAAAGTCTTTAACCAATAGTATTGTTGGAGTTTTGGTAAAGAGTATCCGTCTCAACGCGCTGTGCTGCGTTAATTCATTCACATGTTTATGTGAATTTATCTATTTAATAGTGGCTTTTAACGCGCATTGGTGTCATGCGGCCCCGAGACTTTTAGACGATATCAATGTATGGTAAATATATGTATAAATCCGCATTATCATAAAATGGTCCACGGTCTGTGTTGAGTTGGCACATTAAATCAAATTCGGGTCCATATTTTACAACTAGGTAGGTAAACGAGACTGCGATCCCTAAGCTACGGCACTATTTCTACTATCGGACCTTCAAACTGTCATTTAAAACGAAGTTACCAAGTTAGTATTGATTTATGCTAGAGAGACTATGTCCAGTAGTAGACTTTTAATGGCTGGTATGATGTTAATGATTGATTATGACCATAGAAGTAGAGGAATATGCGGTGACATACTTTGTGAGATTTTCCTCGGGTTGATTTGTGCCTTACGCTAGACCTCCCTTAGAATTTATCAAAGTAAAGTCTAACAAGAGAGTCATGGAAACTAAGCTTCTATTTAAACGAATTCCTATATTGGAATGTTTGCAGCAATTTTTCTCTTTATTTCGCCACTATTAAGTAAATTGTTTTTTTTTGTCATTACTAATATACCTTTCAATTATCTACTTTACCAAAGGCATTAATAAAACCATTGCAATGTCTTTATTAACAAGTAAATTAGCAGTTGTATCAAAATGCATCATAACAGAGGACTATTATTTGGCTTATGGACGGCCATTGATCCAGGATCTGAATCAAGTAGCTCTCGAAGGCCATGGGCAGACCACGGGTGGAGCCATTAGTTGATCCGTAGGAGACAATACCGATCTGAAACAAATGAAAAATATATAAAAAACAACAATTTTACGTTTGTCTGATACAAATGAATATTTTTTTAAATAAAATGATTGAATTCTACCTTATTTAAAAACTGATAATTTGTTGTTAAAAGAATGTTGTTATAGAAAACTAAGAAAATAAATTAAAAGCAATAAATAAATGGCATATATACTAGTAAATTGAGAATTCTACCAAAATTGTGTATAAGTACTGACCAGGATATAGTTGTTGCCGCTTCCGATAGCAAGAGGATCACCGGAGTCACCAGGGCCAGGACTATGTCCAGCGGAGGTGTGCGACACAGATGTGTGAGGACTGAATTGATCTGAAAGTTCTGCACACGTCGTTTGAATGACAGTTTGAAGATGATCTGAGCATCTATAGAAATAATAATTGCAACATAGAAAATGTAAATCGGACCTGAATTTTTTACACTATCATTTAAATAAAACTTGATGGTAATATCTTGCACATGCTCTTTAAAAATAAAAAAAAAAACAGAATATACGTACTGTCACCAATAATACCGAATCTGGCAGCAGTGGCTTACTGACCGGCGTAGCAGCTGCTGCCACTTGCAAGTGCAATGCGGTTGATAGTATCTAGAAGAAAAAAAATCGTGATTGAGGGCAATACGCAACCGTACCTAATATGTATCCGAATGAACGGTGAGAGAACGTACGCGTATTTGAATGCTTTATGCAATCCTTATACATTTTATATGATAAAAAGAAAAAGCCTTGCCGAGGTTTCGACTTGGGCTGAAGATTTTCGACTTTCTTCTGTATAGTAAGGCTTGTCTATAGTCTATTATTATTTATTATGCACTTAGATAGAGGTAGTATTATATAATTATAAACATAGAATATAGTAAACAACGCTATAAAAGTCTATCAAAAAATAAAGTTTACTCGTGGTATACCGTCACATACATCTAGCCATTGAAAACTTGAGCCCTCTTCACGACTGAGTTAAAGATAACCTTGTTGGATCGCAAAGAAGTATATAAAAAACAGAAATATTTAAAACCAAAAATATTTTTCTAAAAAATAACTTCACTTGATATTTAATACGTCATTGACGAGTGTACTGGGATTCAAGCTACCGTGCATGGCAACGTTGCTGGTGGTGATTCGGGTACCTCCGGCTCGTTTGGAGCCCCATACAATGGTAAACTGGTGAGCCCGGTTGCGGCCATTCCATCAGCAATGGGCAGCGGTCACTGAACGGGTGTTAGACTAGAGAACGTCCACACATGGACGTGCCACCGATAGTCAGCGTAATCACCAAACCACCCTTTAACAAAAAATATATATTTAATTTTTTACTATACTAACCATTTAACATTAAGTACAGCTTCTTGGAGCTATTTGTTTGTTAAGGATATTTATTAAAAATCAAATTCTATAACATTTTTAACTAAAAAAACATGCCCTACATTTGAGACCTTTAGTTTTTACTACTTCATTACGCTTTTTAAAAAATATAAAAGCAGTTTATGCTGCTGCTATAGAAAATAATTCACTACCCTATCACGGACAATACAATACCCTACAATATTATGTGGTTTAATTGTAAATTAATTTTAAATACTATCTTCAACAGACATGTTGAGCATAACATCTTAACGGTAAGTAGTTTCAAATAATTTCGTGAATTAAGCCAATAGTCTCTATACCTACTTTGCAAACTCAATAAAATGGGTTTGATTTTTCACCAAATGAGGCTGTGAGCCAGCATTGATAGCTGAGCAACCAGCGAACCTACCGTCATCGAAGTCCAGAGCCTCCTCAAACTGCTTGATACGAGCGGCTGTGGCGATACCAGCGGACGAGTGGTAGTCCGCAAGGACTCTTCAGCCACCACCGCCGCGACCAAATCCAGAATATATAGCAACGTCTTCATGATTCCAGTTGACACCAAGTGACAAGACAACAATGCGCCGCACTTTAAATGCTTAGTAAACACTTTCATCGATGAAAATTATTATCGAATGATTAGACATAATCATGTCAAATTTATTATCATTGGTATGTTCTTTGATGGATTGATGTGAGTATACTTATATTTGGTATCAGCGCATCGGATCGGGACAAAACTCAGAGAAACATCTTTATACAAAGACTAACTCAGTGGAATATGATTCTCCTGAACCAAAAAAAAGCCGTGCCCATTTGTGCATCAAGCGAGACTTGTGGTTATGAGATTCCAATACGGGAATCTACATATCTGTAGAAATATTGGTGACATTTCCTTGATAAGACACTTTTGTTTGACTGGCCTTTGATATGTAGACACTCATGGGGACTTTATTACAAGGTAACAAAACTGGGAATCGTTTTTCACTCTTGTTAGTTGTCAGCGCTGAGTTAGTTCGGAATAAGACAGCAGGCTATTGTTTATTCAAGAGACCTGGCGGGGAGTTTTAAAAGGATTGAATCAATTTTTAAAGCTGAGACCAGATCATTTTCTGTGCTCATAGGAAAACAAAGTTTACTGACAACAAAGTTGAGTAGGGTCTAAATATTTATGATATTTTAAATAATTACTATTGAAATTTTATGAATTTATCAAAACTTTTACTTATTTGTATTGAGTTACTTAGTAAATATACAGTTCTCTGAGGTTTCACTTGCTTATTTTGCTATAATGCAGTACATTGTTAAGGCTTAAGGGTTTGGTATTTCCAAAAAAAAATTGGCGTTTTTTACCATAACATTGTCAAAATAAAATTTTCTATATCATTTTTTCAAAGAGACACAAAAGCTATATTGGCCATTTCTGTTAATGTTTACTGTTTATGTTCACTTTCTTAAACATAGGGGTACCCGAGTTATTTCCAATAAGAATGGTTGCAGGACCTAGACCAATCAGTTATTTTAAGCCTAGATTAGTTGTAGTGATTAAGGCAAAATCTCATTGCCACCCTCTTTGTTGAATTTTAAATTACATACACCGCCATCCGTAGACTTCAATACCCTAGTCCACAGTTGGTACCTGAAAGCTTAGTCAACAATGAGTCATGACCAAAAATTCTAACTGTTATTTCTAATGAAAAAAAGCGTTTAATACGGTAACGGTCTTATGACAGCATCAAAACATTAAATGCAATCTGTAATCAACAGGCCATTACATAGAATAAACCGCTGTCAACCGAGGTCGGAACAGATAGGACGCCAAGATAACACCAACTCGAACATTAGTTACGTTAATGATGACAGAGATCTAAGTAGAGCTGGCCCTTTAATATTACTCATTGACAAGAGAATGTACAATAAATAAAACAGTTATTTTTATGACTGGCCATATTGAATTTAGATCATTTGAAAATTACGAAAATTATAAGTTACCAGTGTATAGTCTTCATATGATTGCTTATGCTTGTAATGAAAATTTAATTTTTTGTGTTGATTTATACCGTCCCGTATCGGGTGATGGGTTCGTGGAAAGTACTTTAATACCTCTTAAACAATATTTAAAGAAACTAGTAATTATCTTTATATACAAAATGTAACGTAATGTAAACTAAATATTAGCTGTAATGCAAATGAGTTTTAATATTTGCTTATCTTAGGATAAAGTTCCTGATGCACTTTTCGACAATTAACATGTACCAAAAAGATTTTTTGTATAGAATATTCTTTGTGGTTTGATATCTCTGTTAGTGTACAGGATGCAGGTATACTTGATGTCTTCACAGGTGTTCATGTAGCGGTAATCATGGTAAAAGAGCTTAAGCATTATCGCTTTATATCGCTTACACACCTGACATCCTGTTTTTCCTGAGCCGATACTAGTACAAAAAGAGGTTAATGAATGATCAAGAAACAAATGATAATGTAGAAATCAAAACAGATGAACAATAGAACATAATATAGTCTACTTATTAGGGAAAATGGTAACTTGTTATAAAATGTTGCGATACAGCGCATACATACGACGTATTTCTGTATTTGTTGATTCTCGCATTTCTCGGATGGGTAGAACGTTTGTTTAGAAAGATTGTATAGACTTTGCTAGACTGCAAATATTTATACATAGTGCACATCTAGCGAGAATATCTTCTAGCTCATATAAATAAAAATTATGAGAGTTTTTTTTACACGGACTAAAACTAACTATAAATGTGATCGAGACGAAATATATTTGAATATTGGTCTCTTGAAATTAAGATTATTATTGAACTAGAAAAAGAACTAAAAGAAGAACTTGTTTAAAATATTGCGGAGTTTAATATCTTTAAGGAAAATAAGGGACATTTAACGTTCTTTCTTTATAGGACCACAATGTTGTAATTATAACTAAATGTTTATCATACCAATGATTATCCGTCAATAATGTGATAATCGAAATTAAATTAATTTACACCGGCTTAATTTTTTGCGATATCTTATGATAATCTTTTTAAAAAAATAACTTATATATCAAATGAATGAATATTCATAAGATAAAATAGACAAAATATATTAAGCTATCATTAAATTTTATATTTATATATATCTATAAATTTATGTCTTAGTAGCTCAAATGCTCAGGGCGGGGATCGGGTGCAGTATCGATTGCTAAGACTTGCCTAGCGTGGAAATAATGGGTAAAAATCCATTTTTCCATCCATTCTTTGGGAGGCCTATGTCCAGCAGTGAACTTCCAATGGCTAGTGTGTTGATGATATTTATGTCATCACAAATTGTAATGTACATCAAATATACCTTGTTTTAAATAAATTATATTATTTATTTATTAAAAAAAATATAATAAGTTTTTTACTCTTTCAACTTTTATCTTTATTTACGACCAATTTACTCTAAGTTTTGACGAACCATTTAGTTAAAAATCTTTCTTTATATTTAAAAAGTACCTCTTGCAAACCAGTTCAGTAGTCCTTAAGTTTATTGCAAACAAATAAAAAAACTGTCGCTAAAAATCTGGTATAATTATTGATATTAATTCAAATTGTTCTAGGCTACTTAAAAATGAGACCCACAAGAGCAAAGTCACGGGCCACTGCTGGTCCGCAAATTTATAACTTACTTTGTGTAGGAAACCTAAGAGCAGCCTTGTACGTACGAGTAAGTCTAATTAAAAACTGCGAGCGTTACGCGGGTAACGTAATTGCAGTGTTCATTGTACGGGTTAAACTAATTACCTTCCATTATAATAAACTTTCACTCGCTCACCTATTTCCATGAAGTAAAATATACTGTCATTTTTCTGCCCTCCTTTCTACTCTATATATATTCAATCAGTGAGCCTTAATAAAAAGAATATAATAATTTATTTAAACTTACAAAAGATTGCACAACATAGATAACACTCATCGATGAAAATTTATTTATTTGTTAGGATTTAGTGCCTGAATAAGACAATAAAATATGCCTAGTTCTGCCACCAGGCCTCCATGTTCTGAAAAAAAATTCAATCTAATTTTATTAGGCATATATATACAAAGGTCTAAAGAAAAAGCTAATAATAATAACAATGCTTAATTTCATGTAACAGAAGCACATAACTTTGGTTGGAGAAAAGGTAGGCAAAACTTTATTAAACAAATTTAAAGATCTTCTGTGGCCTCATCATCTAAAGATTTCAGCCAAGTCGACACAGTATGTCTGCAGGCTATTTTAGACAGCGAATAAAGCTTTTTATTGCTTAGTTTATACTTATATCAAGAATATAAATAAAACTATAAGAGAAATCGAGTAGAGTATGAGACAATACGCATAAATGATTGAATCGCTCGATCGCGGTCTAAATGTTTCCTAAGAACGGTTTTGTACAATGTTCAGCAGTGGGAAACCGATATGGGAAGCCAGAAGTCAGTTTTTATTATTGCCCTTTGTGCTCTTTCAACTTCGAACAAGAATGTGTTGGAAGCACCACCCCAAGAAGACATGCATTAATGATTTATCAATTGACAGAGAGCAATGTACACCATGCTAATGATACATCGACTAGTCACATGTTTCAGGGATCTAAAGAAATAGATAATTTGTAACGGAGTCAAGGTACTAGAGTATTAAAATGAGTTTTAGATTTGTGGAGTTGGTTAATAGTGGGTAAGTAAAAGTAATACTTGCAAAGCAGGTGAGATTGTGTGCGGCAATGAACAGTCTGAGTGAAGTTTCTTCTGAAATGTTAAATCACTTTCTTGTTTAAATCATCCAAAAACAAATTTTATAAATGCGGTCGTAAGTTTGTTGTTATATTTTCATTTTCTTATCTCTTCGTTAGCTATTCCTTATCTATACGCTTAGCTACTCTCATTACTATTTTCTTGAAATTTGCCATCCATATTGTGGGAGTAGGTCATAGGTCAAACCACCACCATCGCGCAAAAACGTTCCTGAAAATATTCCTATGGAATTTATAATGAACGACAATTTTAGGACTACAAAAAATCAATTATTATAGATGGTGCGATTAAAAATGAAAGCGATTTCGGCTAAAAGTGAATCTAAAACACATATCCCAATCCGATCTTAATATTTAGTTTTGGCTTATAATATAAATATTAAAGAGATTCGTTCGTTATCTTTTCATGCTTTATCTACTACTCAACCGATCTTCGTAAAATTTAACATGAAAGGATATGGCTTAAAGAGTACTGTTTCCATGGAAAATGAGTACTGTTTCCATGCGAGCGAAGCCAAAAATAAAAACTAGTTTTATAATATAAAAAACTTAGTTATGGATGTAAGAAAAATAGTTAGTCCAAATCATCTATGAATTAATAACAATTTTGGAGTATTTTTATGGTCGCTTAGGTAAGCTAGAGTTTTTTTTAAATAAGTCAATATTTAACTAGGGTATACTTTAAAATGCCTTTGTAGACGAGAAATTTTAGTAATATTACGGAAGTCTTTTGGCTACATTGACGCAATACTCCTTGTTTTAATTGCTTCTATTTCCTATTATATATCTGGAGCCAATTTCCGTAAAATAAAAACTCTACCAAAGGAGGAAACACTCTGCTTTCTATCAAACATATTTGAGATTTAATTAGCATCTAGGCTCAACGTAAAAAAGGAGCAATTTGTTCTTAACTTTTCTTTTAACCTATCTAATGTTGTCACGATGTAGTGTAACAAATAACATAACAAGAGTTTTAATTGTTAAAATGATAAATAACTTTTAACAGCTTTTAAACACGGCTAAGTTCTACATATTTTGTTCGATGGTAACCGCAAGAATAAATTGTCAACTTTCACCTAGCCCGAGAACTGAACACATACTTAAACATATTAAAACATTTTTTTTTAAATATTATGAATTGCCGAAGTCCGTGAAGTCAGTAATATTATCATTCAGAAATCAAGCTGATTTAATGATAATATTTTTATAAACTACACGTGGCAGTATCCTTTAATTTGTTGCTTTATAGAATTTCCTCTGTAAAATCTACTAAGTTTCAAACTGCTAAGAATTATTTTAAATAGACTTCGTGAGTAATTAACCACCACCCATTTTCTGTTGCCTTAATTATCTTTTTCCTTTTGATAAAAGAGTCTTCAAGATACATAATAACATACACTTTCGAGGCTTGAAAACTGTGTATATATTGACCTATATTGTTTTTAAATATATTTCTTTTAAACTTAATTTATTAATTAATTATATTATATTTCTTTGCAACTCACTAACAAATAATTAAAATTTCACGTTTTGATCAACTATAAATTTTGAGGGTCACCATCATAGCAGCCTTAAAATGTTATTTGCTTGACATAGGCCTCCCCAAGAAAGGGGCATTCGCCACCTATAATTGCCGCAAAGGACAAGCGTGGTTTCAATAGCTTTGCAATAGAAATGCTGCTGCCCATTCCTGCCCTTTTGCATTTGAGCTACACTGCTTCGAATAAATATACCGCTATCTGTCGGTTTCGGTTCCTCAGTCGCATTTTACGACACCTGGTACAGGGGAAGGTACAATTCTACTATGCCGGTACCATACGGTACTGGACCATACCATTCAATTAATGGATAAAGTGGTTACAAAAAAGTCAGTAAGGAACCCTCAGCGCACGAGTCGAGTTTGCACTTGACCAGCAGTTTTATCAATAAAACTAGTGCCCTGATATTTCAAGCATATATTAATATGTCAAGATAACAAATAGATATTTCTTTGTTATATATTTAGTGAGTATATAAAGAGTTATATTTTTATTGCTTAAAACTCTGCAGGTTTTCCAATATTTCAAAGATAATTATTTATGATCCCGATGTTTACTAAATATTCATTCATCAATTTGTTAAGATTTGCGTGACAAGATTAGATACAAATTGTGGCTAGTTGATCCTTAGGTGAACAGTGCACAATTATAATCAAGTCTAAGTAAATATATTGTGTATCGAAAGAGTGGGGTATACGTTCTAGAAATTACTAAGGAAATAATTATTATTATTACATGCTTAATAAACAAAATCTTAAAATGATTGGTAATAACCATACATATCTGTAAGATTTCAAGTTATTAAACAAGATTCATAGTTTAAAATAGAAACGCATAAATTGTCTTAAAATTATATTGCTACAAACATCTATGCAACCGCAAATAATTTATGGTGTGTTTTTACCGGTAATGTTATTCGGTTGTCATTTATTTTGTAATATGTTTGATAATAAATTATTATCACATACTTGAAATTAAGAATATTTCAATTATTTTAATAAGAAAACATTTAAATAAATACTAAAAGTATTTATTTAAATACTAAAAGTATTTATTTAAATAAAAAGCAGATTTTGATTTCCTTCGTAAAACTTATACTAAATTTTTTTATTAATCAGAAGTTTTAAAATATAGCTTAAATCAAAATACTACTAATATTAAAGGATCCCTCTAGTTATTCAGCTCAGAGTTTCTTCTGTTAAATTTTTTAGACATTTTTGTGATTTAATTACACTTTCGTAATCAAAACCTATACATAATATTTTACTTTAACGGCCTCAATAACGGTTAATTTAATTTTATATTTTTTGTTGATAGTCTGATTTCTAGAGTGACGACTCTCGTATTTTGGATGCTGTCTTAAAATAATCAAAACCACAAACAAAAATAACTAAAGTTAAATGTAGTTGTAGTTTCATTATGAGTAGTTATTGCGTGCGTGTTGGCAATCGCAGAGCGCAACTGTTGTGACGGGGATACTGCTGCCCATCCCCGCCCTATGCATTTAAGCTACACTGGCTATACCGCCATATGTCGGTTCTGGTATCTTAGTTGCCTCTCACGACACCTGGTACAAAGGGAGGTAATATTCAACTCTGCTGGTACCTCACGGCACAGATAAAATAAAATTATGTAAGAAGTGTAGGTATAGTTATAAAATGCAATTTCTACATGACAAACTATGGTCATGCCACTATGTATATATTTATCAGTTTTGACACCATTTAACATTTTCATATATATATAGTCTATATATACTCGTATATGAAAATATATTATACAAGAAAAAAATATTATATATGTATGTAAATATATATATATATATATATATATATATATATATATATATAAGATAAAAGAAAAATGTAATATCTTGCGCTGGACTTAATAAAATGATAGATGATGGGAGTAGGTTTAACTTTCTGTTATAATATTTTTTTAGGGATTTTTGCAAAAAATACCTAGATCCAAATTAAGTTGAAGGTGTAAACATTGTAGGGCTGAGACTTTGAGGCTGTTTACTTTGGAGCCTGGTCCGGCGTCTTGTAATTAGTTTCAATGTTTACATTTTCTTATACCCACAGCTTTTAAGGAGCTTCTCTAAAACTGTGTACATGGAATAAGGGCCTGTGCCAAAGAACTTTTGATTTGAGAATGCGAGTACTTATGTGTGTGTGAGTGACACTAAGTATCAAAGAACTTATTTTCTTACACACACACGCACGTTATAACATAAGGTTTCTAAGATGTAGCAAATATAAGCCACCCTTATATAAACTTATCCTATGTGGCACAGCGGGGCACTAGTATTGGCAGAATGCCAATGATTTCGGATCTGGTCTGCCAGAAACCATATTCCAAAGCCCAAGTTTTGGAACAAAAATCTGATAGCTTGTTTGTTTTAATGCGATAAGTACAAACACTGCTTATGTTTGTCTTGTTAGAAAATGAAAAAAAATTAACGTCACGTCTCATACATTGATGTGAATACGAAATAAGTCGCTTAAATCACTTGTGTTACGGACATCAGATAACAGAGAAATTACAGCACTTGTGTTACTGTCAAGCGGAATCACAAAAATAATACTCAAGTTTAAATATTATAGCACCCATACACAGAACAAAAAAAAAAATATTCTTCATATAAATATTTTTTATGGATGGGGATCAAACTTACGACTCTTAGCGCTCAAAATAGGAACACTAGCCTCTGCACCATCGGTTCTGTCATAAATTGATGAAAGTTCTCGAATGTGAAATATAAGACGCTTGCTATTTGCTGTTACTTTGCACTAAAATTGACCATCTTGATGAGCAATCTTGACCTTGGTCAAGATTTCTATTTAGGTGTACATTTAGATTTTTCTAGTTTTGGTTTATTATCGCCGTCTATGTATATAATTTTATATCATGTTAGTTTTAAATCATCATGCAGATTAATAAAGCTTAAATGTATAATCGTAAAATTCTAGCTTCACTTTTCACGAAACAGTAGGGAGTGTTCTGAAAATGTTTTGACATTTGCGTTGCAAATTGGTGACTCGATTAATTGTTGAAAAAGAGACATATTACTCTTAGATATGTTCTCTGTAGGCCAAGATATCCTTATAAAAAGCAGTTCTAGTATTTTTGTGCAATTTTGATTGTACTAAGTCGAAATAAGCGATCTTTACATGCTCATCTAGATGTAGGTCTCCACATATAATTTCCAATAGGATCAGTTTTATGTGGCTTTCATCTAACTTGAACCTGAGGTTCTAGTTAAATCGTCTCTCAACCTTGTGGGTTGATGTCCTACGCTACCTGCCGGTGTGTAAGCCGGCGTAATAAAATTATGTATTGTAATTTGGTCGTGGAGTACCGGCGAAGTAGAATAGTACTTCTCTCTGTTTCGTAAGAGGTGACAGAGGTACTGGAACCGATAGATGGCGGTATATAATATAATATAGCAATTATTGGCAAAAATCCAAAAAAATCTTGGGAAGGCTAATGCCTAATGGTAGACTTTTTATTGTTTGTATGATGATGACTGTTATTTTTGGTAAAAAATACTCCCTGCTAAATTACATTTTAAAATTATGCTATTGGCGTAGCTATTCGATGTTTTATCATGAGTTTTATAAAAGTTAACCTTGTGTTCCGAATAAGAAGGCCTTTACTAACGGTTCAAAATTCGTTTAATTTTCTGTCCAATGTTTAAATAGGCCTATTTTGCTTGGGCGCCTTAATTCAAATAATAAATTTGCCCAGCTAGTTCTTTCTTGTGGTTAATTAAAATAACAATATAGATATAGCTTGTTGCGAAAATAATTGACAACAAATAAATGGAAATACATCGGCCATCCATGACAAATAGGCGCAATAAATTTTACATTCGCCCGAAGGTTTGGGCGATAAATTTAGAAAATATTTCTCGGTTACAATTTCGCGACACATGCGGAGCGATACACTTTGTGTTGTTTGTTTTCAGAGTCAAACAATTAATGTGGCTAAAGAAATGGAGAAAGTTAGATTATTGAGTTACGAATGAGTTACGGATGAGAACATTGAGAACATATTGCTTTTACTTTCAATATTTTCCTTTAACGAGCTGGTATCACAAGAGTCTTTAACAAACGCTCAAATATGCCAATTAAAATTTAAGAAAAATGTTCTTATAAAGAAACCTTAAACATTTCTCTAAATTTCATATTTAGTATTATTTCATAAAAGAAGAAGATGAATAGACTGAATTAGTCTTTTTAACGCGTATTTCTACTAACAAACAGTAATGTTCCTATTGCTTTGTTCGGGTTTAAAGAACGGACGAGCATAATATCATTATATATTATTACTAGCGCGTTGCCAACCTTGTGACTACAAGGTTGGCAAAGTGCTAGTGATAGGCTTGATATTAAGAGCATCTAAAGGTTGCAGTGACGCTTGCTATCACGCGGACTGTATGCTTGTTTATCAACCTTATCTAATAAAAAATAACAAAACGAATGCATATACCGCCATCTGTTGGTTCTGGTACCTTAGTCACCTCTTATTATACTTGGTATAGAGGGAGGTACTCTACTACTCAATTGGATTTGACGTATTGAAATACGCCAAAAAACGTGCAACACAATTAGTAATGTCAGCGTACCACGCGATGGCGAAGCTAGACATTGATTGCATACAAGGCCCCCGGATGCGGTAATACATCGATTCCTTATCCATTATAAATGCATGAGAGCAAGATCGATACTTTTCTTTCACTTCAAACTTCGCCATTAATCCCCCGGATCGGTTAGAGGACAAGTTTTAATTTAAAACGACTTACTGCTCGATTGCCGATCGCGCGCGGCTTAAACTCGCTCAGACATACCTGCTGAGGATCAAAGGAAGATCAAAGGTAAATAAAGAGTCAAGTTCACAACTTTAAGGCTACATTTATTAATTCGCGCCTGTATTTGAGGAGTTTGCTTTTAATTTCCGCTTTACATCTGGAAGGGACTTTCGGCATAATTAGCGAAGTTACGTTTAATAATATAGGAATATTATAATTTACTTTGAATAATTTAAAACTGCCGTGTTCGGCGATTTGCCAAGAAATCTGAAAATTATGATCAATACTCACTGACTGTCATTTAGTTAGTAGCGATAAACTAAAATTCTATTTAATCATCTAAAGTCTAATAATATTTAATCGAATACGAGTATAAGATTCAATATCATTGATGTATTATTATATTTATTATTATAAATTTAAATATAAAACCATTTTTTGCGTTTACCGTTTTCGCTATTCAAAGAAACTTTATAAGTGTCTTTAATTATTAGACTGTATTGTATTGTCCTGTTACTGAATGAAAATTGTTATAAATTTCCCCTAACATGTTGCGACATCTACCAGCTAAAAATAAACACTATCAATTTTGCTCAAGATCATTTAAAAGTTATAGCTAAGAATAAATAAAGATATAATTTGTAAACCTAAATCAAAAACGCTGATGCTACTTGATTATCGTGATTATTATCTAAATAAAATGAGAATTTATGGTAGTGAAATACTAAAGAATATTTCTTTAGTTTTTCACTGCCTTATATAAAATAAAACACTTGATATCTGTCCGCGACTTTGTTTTAGCTGTAAGCTTGAACTTAATTTTATATATTACGGTACGTATTTTAACAAATCTTGTCTTTCTAGACTCAAAACTTATTTATTTTTTCTTCGTTTTATACATCATAAGTGTTATAATCAAACAGAAAGTAATACTATCATATATAAATATAGGTGATATGAATTGTTTAATTTAAGTTTTCGTATATTTGTTTGTTACATTTGAAAATTATGATTTAAAAATAAAAACTCAAAAACAACCCAAGAATCGGTGCCAAGAGTAAACTGCATGGAGCAGTCACGCAAACAACTAAATGAGATGTCTAGACTTAAGGTTTTAAAATCAATTCCTTTATTTATCCCGACTTGTAGATTGTTTCGAGCGGGATATCTTGGTGCTGAGAGGTACGTGTTACAGTCAGTTTTAATTTAAAAGGGCTTACAAGGACAATCCCCGTCGCGAAGGGATTAAAACTTTGGCATAAAACTACTCCGGTTTCTGCTATGAATGAGAATGTTATTTCTTTGAAGATATAAATGACTGAAAATAATTGGAAATTCAAAATATTTTTGTGGATATTTTGTTGTTATTAAAAAACAGAATTGTCTGTTATCTTTTATCTAATTTTTTTTTAAAACTTCATATAGCAGTAGGCGTGCAAAAAAACCCTTCAGCATAACATTAGCGTCGAGTCCCATCTGAAGCCTGAGACAAGATGATTTTCTTTAGTAGATATTACCTTTAATTTTCTTCAAGCTGTGAAACCAAACTTAGAGGAAAAGGCTCAAATTTTATGCTTTTGTAATTTTTCTTACTATTTATAAAAGCAGTCCACGCCATATGAGCACTAAAAGTCATTGTAAATACACCGCTTTGGTACCTGAACGCCTGTGCCTGATCACAGAATTCTATTAAAAGATGTTGCCAGTGTATCTATGTATTTTTGTTTTATTTTAGAAAAGTATAAACTCAATCTCGCTTTTATGTATCAGACTATAATTGTTTAGATATAGACGAAAACCGCAAATTAATTCCAGTTTATTAGCCCACTTGGAATAGTTCGCTAATGCTAAATTTAACTTCATGTATCGGTTGGAGAATTTCATTTCAAAGCTAAACCAATCACATAAAATGTGAGGTCATTCCAATAAAACAACTTTTAGTTATACTAAAAGTTTGAAATGCTGTTTAATTATTATCAACTTATTTTGATTAGAAAACCAAATTCTGATGTAATTTCTACTTAAATGTATTTGCACCAAAACTACAAAAATAAAACACGCCAGAATTATATTGAATGTATAGATTAAAGATAATATTAAATTTATTTAAAATGTAATGAATTCTCAATCGTCATGCCATCGCCACGTGATAACGTTTAATCAATCAAATTATAAAGGGATTTATTAGATAAATTGTTTACTCATATCAGATTAATGACAAGATAATTACGTACGAGTAGCACATTTGTTTATCTGTGTGGGTAATGTATAATATAATATGAAATATCATGATAAACTATAATTCATCATTTTGAATTTCATATAACAACCACAAATTAAAACAGTTTGTGAAAATAACATCTCTCTATCTAATAATTATAACCTAACATTAGCGATAGGGTAGTCAGTTTATTGTCACTTTTTTATGATAAACAGAGATACCTATATATTTAAGAAAGTACGATCGGTTGTCGATTTAGCTTGTTTCAAATAGCTGTTATATTTTATTAAAAGGCTTATTTTATTAAATTGCTGTTGTTCAATTTATCTTAGCCAAATTTTCAAGTAGAAATGCAAGGAAAACCACGTGGTATCGAGTTTCGACAATTCGGTTTATCAAAGCGGGAAATTTTAAAACTTTCGACCAACTGTAAAAAATTGCAGCCAGCAGTGTGCTTCTAAATCTTGCTATATCAAATAAAGAATATATAAAGCAAAGTTTTACAAATTAGTATTTGATAAATAAAACTAGTTTTAAAACATTACATTATTTTTATACTAATCCGCTACTGAAAGGTTAGGTGGGAATAGCCTCAGCAGATTTCTTCAAACATTCGAGAAAATATGGTTAACGTGAACTACATATTCTTGTGCGTTATTCTTGATACCCAATAATTAATAACAATTTGGTTTTATTTATTTATATTTACAATAGCATTTATACGGAAACCTCCGTAGGTTTTTATTGTTATTTTTATATTTAAGTAATTCTTATTTTTCAAATTACTTTTTGATTTTCCCTAATAAATGTTATGAAAATTCCTTTATCATTTTTGGATTGTTGTTATATGCATTTTAGTTTAATTTTTTGTATCTTAAACCAAATGTAATTATTGTAGTGTTATCTAATAATGTTCAAACATAGCTAACGGCTTCGATGGTGCAGATCGTATTGATCTTGTCCCGTGCACCGAAGGTAAGATCCTAGAATAAATATTTATATGGTGATTTTTTGTGTTTGTTCTTTATCTGGATGTTAGATATGTGTATTTAAGTATTATATTTGTAATTTCACTGTTATTTGATGTTTGTAAGGCAAGTCAATATAATAGATGTTGTGTAAATTTGTTATTATTATTTAAATGATTATGAATATTGTACCAAGAAATATTTATGATCAATATAATTTTAATAATATTGGTTACATGTAGCAATATTTATTATGTAATATGTGAGTTACTGAGTTAAAATGATATCAATCAGCATCATCGTTTCAACTATATTAAGTCCATAGATGGACTTTTGCTCATATAATTGCCGCGCTGTACCTCCCAGGTACAGTGAAATATCATTTAAGAAAAAATAAAATTCAAAAAGGAAACAGAACTACCGGTTAGTTATTTGGTAAGGTTGTTAAATTGAAAAAACTCTGATAGAAGTCTGTATCTTTAGCCATTAGGCTGAAAATTTAACACTCAGACAAACACAAATATGCATTCTATAAATATTTGTTTGTTGGGATTAAATCCACGATATATCCACGGCGCAAGATAGGAGGAGCCCTGCCATCTACACCATCAGGCCCGGAATGAGTAAATTATAATTATCAGTTCATCTAGAAGATTTTATAGCAATAAGTAATGCAATACCACTTCATTCACCGACTTTCACCAGATATACATCTTTTCGATAACTTAGCTGAAGGCGTGTCTTTGCAGTAGGATACATGTTGTTGCCGTATTGGAGCCTTTTTCGTACCTTCCGGTTTTTACTTTGAATCCCCCCTCTATTACTACAATTGAATAATTTGTTAGTGATTGCTTTCCTGTGGATTTGATTTACATTCAATCTTACAAAGAAACGCCGTCTAACAGTGGACATTCCAGGGCTTATATATCGAATCTATCTATATAAAACATACAGACAGGTTGATATGTCAATACAGGCTCTAACTATAAAAATTTAAAATTTTCCCCAAAGCTAATTTTTGTAACGTAGCGGCTGCGAAAGGATTTTTTCAATTTAACACTCAAGGGACAAAGGCCTAGAACGGGGTTACAAAATAAGTAATCTTTGATGTTTAGGACGTTATTTGAATAAAATTTAGTATAAAGCTTCTACATTGGAAGTAATGGGTGATGCAAATTTCAAGAAATCTCGGGGTGCTGATGGTATGTACTAATCAATAACTTAAATCTGCAAATAATGTGGTGACGTAGTTTTATGTAAATAATAAGATGAGATAAGATTATCTTTTGTTTCTACAATTGCATTCAGTCTCAGATATGTTTTATAATAGATAATTAATTATGCTATTATAATACGACTATGCTACAAATCGGTAATAAGTGTAGATAATAAAAAATATAACTTAAATACTCTTGAGTGAACCCACCGTCCTAACACAATTTATAGCCCACGTTCCAAAGACTATAGCTAATCTTTGGGTTCAATTTTAGATACTGCTGATTTGTGAGCACAGCTTAACATGTTTGTCTACTCTATGTATAATAATATGGGTGTGGTTATCTACAACGTACAAGGAGCGGTCCTGCCTTCAGTATTACATTTGCATAATGTACTTAGTCAGAAGAGCCGCATACAAAGGCTCTCCGTGGAAAGTGATGAGACCGAATCGCGTCAAAGAAAAATGAATTCTTTTATAGTGATCTTTAAATATATTTTTGCTTGGAGACAAATATTTTGCTAGCATTAAATTATTACACGGTATTTTACTCGAGAGACTGGAGTGAGTTTTCGTTTGTTTCTAAACTTACACTGTATACTTTGTCCACACATTAGATGTATGGCTATTCTTTTGAAGTATTGCCATCTTATTGAAGTGAGAAGTTATCTAGTATATACATTTCTCTTAACACGCTCATGAGACTTTACAGTTAAACTTTAGATTGAACATGAATTCATAATATCAAAAAGATTATCTTTTTATTTTCTTTTTAGTAAAATATTATATTTCAATAATCATATATAATGATGTATGAAATGCTTTTAAAATAGCAATAAATCACAAACATTTATTTCCATGTTGAATCAACGATCTTATATATTTTATACCTATTCGTTATTTAACTATAAAAAAAATGATTATAATTTTATTCAAGTCATATGGTAGATGGTTATTTAGTTCGTAATTTGTTGATTTGACTCCAAGATAAGTTGCTTAAAACACTTGTGTTACAGATACCAGACTACAGTGGAATCACAAATATTTTAATTTAGTACATATACAATACCCAGACACAGAACAAATACAAATATCATCATATAAATGTTTGTCCTGGGTGGGGATTGAACCCACGACCTTTGGCGCACATGATAGGATTACTACTATCTGTGCTATCGAGCCTGTGTTGAGGTAAGCATAACGTAAGCTTAAACACACCTGATAACGTTCTAGTTATTACACAGACTCAGGCTGTACACTTGTAAAAATTTTGTATGAAGTAAATGTGGCATTTGTCTTATCTGATTTAGAAAAATGCTCCGAAGACATTTTTTAAACTTAGATGAGAAGACAACATCTTTTTAAGTAAGATTCGTGTATATTAAGAATTAATAATTGTGCTAGATGTTGATACTGATGGAGCCTACAAATTTTAAAACTTCATTTTTTTATTTTTGTTACAATTTGGCATTTAAAGCTATTTACCGGCACCTGAAATGGTTTGCGTTCCTAATCTGGATTGTTAATCCAAAAAAACATTGTTTATTTACAAATTCAGTTTTTCTTAAACTTTAGTTATTTTTCACGAATTCATGGTTTAAAATAAAATAAATATTTCTGATTGATAATCAGTAATTAATTATTGATTAAATTCATTATTTATCTGTTTTAATAAAGTAAACTAGAACTACTCTGAGGTAGACCTCATGCAAAGGACGTCTGCACTTTCACCTATTTCTAAAGTCTAACACTAGTATAACTGGTGTAAGACTTGAGAAATCTGAGAAACTAGTCTAACACCACAATAGAATAAAATAGTACCTCGGGGTACCGTAAGAGGCAACTAAGTTACCAGAACCGACAGATGGCGGTATATCCATCCGGAATAGTAGAGCTCAAATGCCCAGGGCGGGAATGAACACCAGCGTTCTCTTCAGTGATCTCTGCGATTGCTAACACACTTGCCTTGCGCGGCAACTAAAGGGCAAATAACCGATGTGACAACAATAGAGACAGGAATGTTGAAATGGTTTGGTCATCTAGAAAGGATGTTTAAAAGTAGAATGACGGAACTGAATGGAAAAGTTTGTATAGGACGTAACATATTTTAACTAGATAGAAGAGGTATTAAAGACGGGCCAGGTCGAAATAACGAGTACCAGAAGTACTGAGAATAAACAAAGGGCTGTTAAATAACTAATGCGAGCAAGTTAAGCCAGAGGGGTATGCCAAGATGACAAGTGAAGATCTATAGACTCTACCTACCCCGATGAGACATAGGCGTGATTTATGTATGTATCTTTTTAACTTGATAAAGATCAAAAGAAATAATTCTTTTATTTAATAATAAAAGTTGTTGTTAATAAACCTGAAAAAATAAGTTCGCTATTACGACTACTACGAGCAGAAATCTATACAACAACTGAGACAATAATGCCCTCGTGAAATGGCAAAGCAAATTAATTTTAATAGCTATTATAAAATCTTTATGATTTAATAGTTTGAGAAGTGTAAATGTACTAACCATCACTAACCTTCGGAACAAATTGAATAACGTTAAGAACTGGAAGCGTCAGCATTGTCACATTGCGTTACCCGAGATCTAGTTTTTAGACAGCGCAAGAAAGGTCTAAAATTAAAACATAAAAGTACGGTTGACAAAGGAAACAAGCGCTGACCTGACTTCGAAATAAGTAGCTCATAATATATTTCGGATATTAAACAATAACAAATACGATAACTGATATTGTCGCTTTTGCTCTGTTCCACCAGGCAGCAAATCAAGATAAGCGATAAATCAATTTAAAAAAATCGTTATAAGTAAGTAATATAACATATAGTATGAAGTATTATATTAATAAAATTGAACTGCCTGAAATTGAAGGCAATGGCATGCAATGGTTTGTTAGCGCTGTTTGTTTGGTTCCATTAACACATTTATAGATATTAAGGTATTAATAGATCATATATCGCCACTAGTTTTCTTGTAGATTCTTTTCTGTTGGCTCGTGTAATGTACCTGCATTAAACTTAGTTTTAAAACTCGTTTGGTGCCGACAGACTAGTTTCAGATAGGCCTAATTGAAATATTTTAGATGACTCTTATGATCTCATGGGGTCATAAGTGCTATGAGAATAATAAATTTCATCATCATATTAGGTATTGGAATCCCACTGCAGGACATAGAACTCTCGAAAACTGGGGAATTTCACCCAGTCTGTTAGCCATCGTAGAGCGCAGCTTTTGTGACGGGGATACTGCTGCCCATCCCCACTTTATGCATTTGAGCCCGGATAGCTATATCGCCACCTGTCGGTTCTGGTGACTTAGTTGCATTTTTCGGCACCTGGTACAGAGGGAGGTACAATTCTACTATACCGGTACCTCACGGCACATGGATTAAGATAATATTTTATTTTATTGCCATTCAAAAGTGCAGTAGTGGACCTTCTTGAATAAAGAATGCTTTTGAGTTTGAGTTTGTTAATGTAAATAATATTATGTCAAAGACTATTTGCGTTTTTTTATAAACATCTAGGATAAAGTCAAAATAAGTAACTAATTAGATTGACCAAGGCTACGTTTTTTATAACATTACATCTACTAAGATTTAAATATATAACCGATATTTTTTTATTTCAATACATAAAAAATACTTTTTAATTTTTAATTATTTATGATAGGAATTTTTACCTATTTAAAATTAGCTTCATTTTTGGTACTATTTACGGACGAATTATGTGAAAATAAATTTAAATAAAATACGCCATTCATTACGGTGTAATTTTAGGCTATTATGCAAGCAGCATGGATCGGTCTAGCTTAAGTTTCATTGTACAGTTGAGCTCGTTTTAGACTGACGGTAAATCTTCAGCGATTTTACGGTTCGGCTCGAACCCAGTATTTTGAAATGCATTGTATAATTCATTTGCCGCAGCTATGGTGAAAGACGTCTGAGTACCTTTAAACTAGGGATTGCAAATATACAAATATTATATTTCGTGTAGCATTTACTTATTTGATAATTCAAATATTTTATAGACACTTATATTATAAATGGGAAAATGTATGTGTGTCTATTTGTTAGTCACTCTTTTACAGCAAAACGGAGCGACAAATTACGTGAATTAAGTGGAGATAGTTGAAGGGTATTAAGGAATACTATTATTTATTACTTAGTAAAAATTTAGCTTTCTATTGGAAAATATTTTTTGAAATATGTGTAATAGTGTTGGTGTATATTGGTCACGTATGTATGTATGTATATAAATACAAATATTTCCTTTCAATAGTAGTAGTGTAGTGTTAATGATATTAAATATGAAAATATATGTATATACTATATGTACGAAACTAGACATAAGTTTATCAAACTAGGTATTCTCGCGATGTATTGCGATAATTTGGACTAAGAAGAGGGCATTTATATCGTTTTACAGAAATATGTTGTTATTCTTCAATGAAACTCCTTTATAAATAAACGGCTTAAAACGCGGTTTCTTTAAGAACGATTGTCACAAAGTGAAAAATACAAAAAAAATAAAATAAATAAACTGCGTTTGAACTAATAGTTTTATTATACGTAACATTTACGCGTTTAATAAATGTTAGAAAATATTGTTAAAAGAATACATTTTAAGGAAAATCCAAAAAAAATAAACATATATTTCTGGCGACAGGAGTCTGTGACTCATAAAAGACCTGGATAGCAATCCAATCCAATTCTTTTGGCAAAAATAATTGCCACCTAAGTTTTGTGTTACACAAAAGTGCCCGCGTAATTCATTTGTTTTTCTGTTATATCAGATCAAACAGTACCTTTATCAAATTTCCCATGATTACGTTCCACGTTATTTCCATTAAGATGTATTTAGAACTCGTTTTGCTAATTTTGTTTTATAATATTGAACTAGATATTATATCTTTAGACTAGCTGGTTCTGACCATTTGAGCTTATTTTTAAAGCTCAAATGGTCAGTTTTATTAATTTATTTGACTCACCAACTCACCAACCAAAAAAGAACAAATTATAATTAGAACGCCTACGTACATACGTATTGATCTGAAGTACCGACAGAGTAGAATTGCCGTGAGGTACCAGTAGTAGAATAATACCTCCCTCTGTACCAGGACTTATAAGAGAGGACAAATATACCAAAACCGACATATGGCGGCATATCCATCCAAGACAGTGTAGCTCTACTGCATATGGTGGCGATGTGCATCCCCGTCGCGAAAGTTGCGCTTTGCTATTGCTAACACGCTTGCCCAGCGCGGCAGTTATGGGCAAAATTTTCCCTTTTTTGGGGAGTTTACTGTTGAACATAGGCCTCCCCAAGAAAAAAGAATTTTTACCCATAATTGCCGCGCTAGGCAAGCGAGTTGGCAATCCCATCCCACCCTGTGCATTTGCAGCTGCACTGTTCTGGATGGATATACCGCCATCTGTCGGTTCCGGAACCTTGGTCGCCTCTTGCGACACCTTGTAAAGGGGGAAGTACTATTCTTCTCTGCCGGTACCTCAAGATATGTATATTTCTGACATATTACGTCTATTTCTCTGGTAAACAGACACTTCAATATAAATTATTTAGATACAAATTGGGTTCTATGCCGGTGTAATTACAAGTCAGGCATCGACGGCACACCAGTGAAACCCGGTCAAGTGTTACTATATTACGTCTCTGTAATTGGCTTACTATAATGAAGTTGCATGTATGTACCTCCAGGCAGTACTGGCATTAAATTAAAGGCGGTTGTGCATGGTGTTTTAAATGAGTTTCTGTGATTTATTTATTCGGTTGCTAGGACCTGCCCTGGTTTTGCACGGTTGCATTGAGGATACAATTTTGTAATTATAGGTTGTAGTTTTGTATCTCTAAGAGGTTTACATGTGATGGTAACAACAGACTTCTTTGTTCTCTTTTTTAAGATGTTCAATAATGTAGTACATTATTATGATCTATATCGTCGGATTCAGCTAAGGTTTGCAATGTAAGCTGTGTAAAAATTTATTTTTTACGACATTTCATTGGAAACCTCTAAAATTATAAGTATTTCTCATCTTTATTATGCATGTATTATACATATAAACTTTGGTCATAAATCATTTTATCTATTTCTAATACACTTTTAAAATATAAGAATAGATACAGACAGCAGAAAGTGACTTTGTTTAATACCATGTACTAATATTTATTGTATTTTAGAGGTTTTGTTAATTATAGGTTTCGTGGAAATAAGCCCTTACAGAATAGGATTTTTGAAGCCTGAGAAAAAGGATCTGCCGCGTGCTAAAATCAAAATTATAGAAAAAGTAGTGAATGTTTAGTTGTATGTAGAGTTAAAGTGCAAATACCTTTTGGTAAAATCGCAAATAGTCACTAGAAATTTTATTTGTATGCAAAAGTCCAATTATAATTGTAAATAAAAAAGTTTGTAAAGTGAGTTTAGATGGATTTGAATTAGTTTCAAGATGTATGTATACATGTTATTTTGTTTTTTATGAAAACTAGTAACACTCAAGAATCTATAAATAAATATATTCTTTGAAATTGAATCTTTGCTGTTAGCATTTTTTTTAACCACTTATTTAACCCACTAAACTATATTATTCAAACAATAGAGAATAGTTAACTAATCCGCGAGTAGCGATAATAGATAATGTGTAATTATCCAAGATTTTATATTGATATTTTTTTATTATATATTTTAGTGAAAGATTCACTCATCAATAAAAAACATTGACATGGAAGCCTCGAGTGTCTGTACATAATAATATCTCAAACATATAACAAGGGTGGAACCGATTGGGCTGTCGACGTAAACATGAGTCAGCCATCGCCGGCAGAGCGTTGAGCCCGGTCAAGTGTCACTATATTACGCCTGTGTAATTGGCTTGCGATAATGAAGTTGTACGCTGCTCTCGGCGAGGCTGAATGCAATGTAATAAATCTAAAAGTTTATATGTGCTTACGGTGTTACTTCAAATTAGAAACACTTTTTAATTCGATCTTTTTATTCTAATGAGATTTACTGGCTTTGTACCGTGTGTCAGTGATTGACAGTACTTTGTTTGTCTATGTAGTCACTATATAGCTAAATACACGAAAAATACTTCTGCACCTCACTCTTATCGATATCTACCGCCAAACAGCAATGCATGCGTTGCTGTTTGTGCAGTAAAATTGGGTATTGTGACATAATATCTTCAAGGTCAACAACGCGCTAGTGATATCTTTGTCTATAGACTGTAATGACGCTCAAAATAACAGTATGCTTGTATATGGACTTAGTCTAGTTTGTGTAGTTTAGGAAATTTTACTCACGAATATTCAGACAATACAGTCGCAGAGCGTGTGTTCGTTGTTCCGTTGCAATAATTTTATATTTGCACATTCAAATTAAATTAGACTAATTTCGAATCAGACATACAACTAGTACTTTTGGCGAAACTGTTGTTTTTATTAAGGAAATTAATGCCCATAATTTCAATTTTATCGCTAGGCATTTATCGTCGTCATAATAAAGAGCATGGTTTTGCGATGGGCATCTAGTTGCCTACCTCGTTGTTGTGTTACACTGTTTCTAACGGGTATTTGTTTATAAATTAAGTAATAAGTCATTTAAAGCACTTATGTTACAAACATATGGTAACAAAAAAATACAGTACTTAAATACATATTTGACGCCTAGACACAAAACATATATAAAACATTTTCATCTCATAAATGTTAGTCGCTTCGATCAGACACAAATTCACGGCCTTTGACACACTACTGAATGAACCCATCGAGCCGTTATTAGTCTATTCTAGTCCTATTTTCCATTGGGATGTAGAGAATAATATCCAACAAAGAAGGACTGAACATAAATCCATGAAAACCCTATTTTGTCGATACATTATTGATCCCTGTCGACTAAAACAGTTAGAGGTCAAATATATATAATGGAAGCAAAAAAAGTAGCCGCCAAGACAAGAATTAAAAACTCCGCGTCCAACTTCACGCCCTCCCCATCCTTCCGTGGACTAGTACAATTTAACAAAATAAAGGATTACAAGACGGAAAGAAAAGTAGGTATTAAAAAAAAATCATACACATCACACAATTATTTAAGCTAAGCTGTCATAGTAACTATTAAAGTATATCGAAATGTCAGGTGACATCTATGTATATAGTTATTGGTTGCAGTTTCAGATTCTATCATATTTGCTGATCCTACTTTCTTATAATATTATACTAACGAGTTATGTGAGCTGGCTAAAAAGAACGATCAATATGAAAAATATTTATTTAATTATATTGATACTAATGAAAGCATATAACCAACGCCTACAAAAGTGTAGCGATCAAAAAGTCCTCGAAAGATTTTGCAAGTTTTTCAGTTATACACCATCAAATGGTGCAAGCAGGTGGTGGTCAAAGACAGAGTATCGAGACGTTTTGCGAACCTATTAAAACGCCCGTTTCCTTTGCGATCCTGAAAAGAGACATAACTTGAAGTAAATTTCTTAATGGGTCGTTTGCATTCATTATTTGCACTTCAGCAGTGTTCGTTTTGTAGCAATTGCTGTTTCTTTTATGAGATTAAAAAATTGCACCTTTAAAGACATGTACAAACAAGTAAAAACGACAATTTATTACTAATAAATAAGTGAAGCCTAACATATACGAAATATGTCCTTAAATAAAGTTTTATAAATAGATGTCCTTAGACATGTTCACATACATATATAAAAAAGTTTGTAAAGTCAGTATACATGTATTTATATTAGTTTCAAGATATACAAGTTAATTTGTTTGTTATGAAAATTAGGTACATAACACTTCTACAATAAAAAAGCGCCTTTGGAATTGCACACAATCATTCACTCACCTACCACACATGCGCATTCACTCCTACATATACAAATAAATAAATGACAATGGCTAGGCAATTTAAAATAAAAGCATGCAGTCATATAACTGTTTGTATTTTATCACTGAAATTGGAATTGGCTACTTGGATTTATGCTGAAAATGTATGCTTATGTAAACACTATTTCTTAAGAAAGGCAAAATATGTATACTACTTGCAAAGCCCTGCGGTTTCACTCTCATTACATTGTAAAACAAACTTGTATCATTTTTAATCCGCTGTTGTTAGTCATAGCGTGATATTATATACTTTTCTCGATAAGTGGGTTATGTTATACTGGATTATTCTTACTTTGTAGTTTAGAACCTGCGTTGATATGGCAATCAGTCAGTCAGCTTCTCTTATTATATATTTAGTTATAGTTTTCTTTTTCTGTTTCCTCCTTTTATAAATTAGTATAAATTTTATTGAAATAAATGTGAAAATTGGAGAACTTTCATATTACCTTTGCAGCACCCTTTTACCCTCTTGGAGGATAAATTTTCCAAAACTCTTTCTTAATGTACCCCTACGATATGTAAGGAATCAGTCAGCCAGTTAGTCACTTTCTCAGTTTATACATAATCTACATATATATAGATTAATTTTAGCCGTGTGGAACCGGCAGATAAGAATATAAGTATAATGCAACAGGGTGAATATGGATAGAAGCATTTCCGACGCGAAACTAAGCACAACGATTGCTATCACGCTTGCTCAACGCGGCAATTACGGGCAAATATCCCCTTTTTCCTAGTAGTGAACGTTTTACGACTACTACGACGGTGATATAGCAACCTAAAAACACAAAGTTGTCGACACACTAGTAAAATTTTCGAAGTTTAGAAGATGAATAGATATTTGTTGTATTAAATCTGACCTCGAATGATTGAGGTCAGATTTATGTTTAAAAAAGTAATTACTGGTTTTTTCTACTTAGCTACTCATGACAAAAAAACATATGTTGTATCTATATTTATGATTTTATTAATGACATGGTCAACTCGAAATATAGCTCTGCTGTAAGAATTTAAAAATACCAATCCCAGTAAATCCGAATTTCTCGAGGCAACATCTTTATTCCTTATGTTTAGGCATATTCAAATAGCTCTCTCAAAGACATCGGGCGAACGTTCTCTTCTCGGTTATTTAATATTTCATCGAAGGGCCTACATATGTCAATATCACACGGGCCTCAGCCGTGGGTGGCGAAAGGAATTTTTCGCATAACGGCGAAAAATGCGGTCGTATTTATATATTACTATGTAAGATTGAGTTTATATTTAGGTGTTTATTAACTTTGCTCGGATATGAAATTATAGGTGAAACGATGGAAAAATTTAGAGGTTTGATTCGTAATATTTATTTGTTATGATGATTTGCTAAAGTCAAATTCGAGTCTTGAACTCAAAATTTAAGTTAATCTGTCTTTAAAACATTGTCATAGATTTCCTTGTTATTAAATATACTTTAAATACCTCAGGTGATGTTCTTAGTAAAATTATAAAGTAAATTAGGTAATTAATAAATTAACACAACACTGACCCATTATTATGACTCCGAGATAATTAGCTTAAAGCACGCGTGTTACATATATCAGAGAGCTTAGTATTTTAAATATTGAACAAGTACATATATTTCACACTGAGAAGAATACAATTCAATATCCATCAAATGTTTTTCCTAGATTGGAATCGAACCTGTGACTTTGGGCGCAGAAGGTAGGGATACAACAAAAAGCGCCATAGGCTCCGTTTAAATTCATGAAGTTGTCGTATATTAAAGTGACGATGCTTGATGTTTGTTAGTGTGATTGCATTCAACATTTTAAAAAACATGTTCATATTATTTATAGGGGAATATAATTTGTATAAAAGGTGTCGTAAAATGTGACTAAGATACCAGAACTGACAGATGGTGGTATATCCATTCGGATTAGTGCAGCTGCTCAGGGCGGGGATGGGCAGCAGAATTCCCGTCGCGAAAGCTGCGCTCTGCGATTGACAGCACGCTTCCCCAGCGTGGCAATTATGGGCAAAATTCCCCTTTTCTTGGGGAAGTCTACGCCTAACAATGGACTTTCAATGGCTGGTATGATGGTGTAGACAAAACGTAAACTTAAACTCAGTGTCGTTAATAAAGTTTATTACATTTCTCAGGGCATTTTTTAAATAATATTTTTATGCGATACCCGCCTACTTTACACCGAATTAAATGGCTATAGGATATAATATACTAAAGTCACGTTGATAAAATCACAAGTGCAAGACTATTATTGCAATATGGTGCTGTTATAATCTAACGAGAAGATTTTGTATTTAAAGTGTAATAAACTGATGACGCACACGGGATGTACTCAGTATCTAATTTTTAATTGGATTGGTTACGCCTATATTATAAATAAGCCCAAATTAATTTAAATTTTTTTTTTAATAGCTAAACCCACTAAGGGACATTTCCATGAATAAAATGATTAGCCAAAAGTCGAAGTAATCATTACCACTTAGCTCCCGAGCCACCCAATTGAGATATTCTGCTAACTAATAAATTACTGATTGCTAAATTACTTCACAAACTTTCTTGCTACACAAAATTGGCTAACCTTGCAGAACGAAATTGTGGAAGGTTTTTGCTTTAGACGCATAATTCTTAACATTATGTTAAAATTTTTGCCATAGCCTGTGGCTTCGTTCACGACGTATATGCAGATGTACTCTCCTTTATTGAAGAAATAGTATGTTTGTGGATTACACGTTTAATTGATGTTCGATAACATAAAAATGTATTTAAATATAATGGATAGGCTATAACGATTTTTGCTAATAATCTTTACTCTTTTTTGTTTAATGTTTAACTTTTACCCTTTTTTTGCTTAACGTTTCATTGAATTTTATAGTATTGTAAAGATATTTGTTACTGTTATTACGAATAATTATGTAAAATATGTACAATTATTTTCAATGGAACTAGAAAATAAAAAGTTACATTTTATTATTCTCTATTTTATTATTTATTGCTATGAGCTTTATATTTACATTTGCATAACTAACACAGTTTTGTAATACAGTTATAGAGTTTATGTGGAGAAACTACATAACTTATCATTTAATTTTATAACTTCATGATTTATGCACATCTTAAATTTCCATATTGCATAGTTTTAAATCTAATTTTCCATCTCTATGATTTGAGATTACATTGCTTTAGGTTGTTAATACTAATGATATTAATCTATTTTTGACTAAACATTAAAAACTTTTGTAAATTTTGTATATATTATTTCGTATAATCTCTAACTATATAAATATCATATGTTGTAAGACTTGAGATATTTTTCATTTTCAACATTCAAGTATTAGCCCTAATCTAATAATATTCAAAATTATATGTGTCCCTTGATTTTATAGAACCAGCAGCAAATCTTTCTCACAAAAAATATACATTTGCTGGGATATTTGTACATTATATCCCAGAAAATGTATATTTTTCTCTCAGGCTATTTATATTGCTAAATTTTATTCAAACTGGACTAACCGTTCCTGGATATTTAAGTAACAAATATAAATTTGACGGGACCAATAGTGCAAATAGTTGTAAATCTATCTTAAGCGACAAGGATCGTGTGTTTGATCCCCACCCTGAACAAATAGCTATATGATGAATATATTTGTTGCATTTAAGATTATATTTGTAAAACAACTCCGGATCTTTGCCTAAAAATTCACGTGTGTTCTCCAATACTCGTCTCACACATGAAAAAAAGTTTAAGTTAGTACAATTAGATGATGTTTTGGGATTGGCATGCACACCATGATATCCTTGCATCGCGTATATGCATAACGATACGGATATTCAAGAAGTTAAGAAACATTTGTAAACTATCCATGCTGAAAACGATATACTATGCCCTAGCTCAGTCAAGCCTCAAATACTGTGTAAGGGCATGCAAGAGAAAGCTCTTAAAAGTCAAACCCGTGGAAAAGTCACTTCTTAAGGTAATAATGTACAGGAATTCTTACCTATTGACTCACTGTCTTTATAAAGATGCCAAAATTCTAACAGAGAGATAATTGTTAATAATGTTTTCGACTATATATATGCACTAACGCCTCCCATATGACCCTACACTAATCGCCTCACCTAGAAGAAGAAAATCGTACCGTATTTTCCACAAAACAATTTTCTTACCCCATTTTTATACAATGAATGAATATATCCCAAAAGCATATCATATACGGAAATATATTTTCAAAAAAAAATAAGTTACCTAAATTATGATGCTATAGAAGGCCTCATTGAATTCAACCTCAGTCAAAATCTATGGTTTAGAATTAACACAGCAGAATGAATTAGTTCAAAGTATTTTAAGTGGTTTCTCTAAGAAAATAGGGAATTTTGCCCATAACTGCATCAATGGGCAGAATTGGTTATAGCCATAGACCGAACCTTTTCCACGGGTATACTGTTCCCCATACTCGCCCTGTTGCATTTGAGCAACGCTTTTACGGGTGGATTTACCGCAGTCTATCGGTTTCTTTACCTCAGTTGCCTGTTTGCTTTGAGAAATTTTAATGATAGCCTGAACATAAGGACTTTGTACCTCAAACATAGGGGAGGGCAATGCTTGGAGGCTGAACATGATGGGGATTTGTAAAACAGCCAAAGTTAAAAGTCAAAAACTTTAGGTAGTCCGCATTAAGAAGTTGATGCGCAAATGAACAGGTCCCAAAGAAAATTGTCAGCCGATGAGACAGGAAGTATCCTTGAATGGATTCCATGCACGAGCAAGCGCAGCGCAGTACGTCGACCCACATCATGGAAGAAGTTAACATACGGTCCTATTAGAAATATTAAGAAGATCTATGTCCGATTTTCGTTCCAAAGGTAAAGGTAATAAAAACACATAATATTTGAATTTGTTTTAAAAACTTATATATATATTTTATTGTTACAGGTGTATCAAATCGTGTGACATTCAAAAGGTTTTATCATCAGGAACGTTTCAAAATTAGTCCATAACGGTGGTAACCATGAGAGAAATACATACGTCGAATTACATGTGATCCGAAACATCGATGTCATTTCCTCAATATCCAACCAGTGCGGCCTATGAACGTCAGGTTAGGCAGTTGTCAAAGTAGTAACACTGAGCGGAATGCACTGTGAATATATATACAAGACATGCTCTACTAACTTTGACTTATGAGAATATTTTTATTTAAATGTTTCTGACATGTCTATGGTTTGAGTGACGCAAAATATAATTTGAAATTAAATATAATTAAAGAACAAATTTTGTGTTAATAAAAATTGTCTGTCGAAATCAATAAACAAATATTTTCAAGTGATAATCGCTGTCGTTCAAGTGACATGTCGTTACAGGCCAATCGTATCGCATATCTTGTTCATGCGTTTTTATCACCTTAGTAGCATAAACAATACTATATAATAGTTTTATGTATAAAATCGAAAGGCCACTCAAACCCTCACACGCACACTCTTTACGAATTTCTAAAACTACTAGTAATTTTCATCATATCAGCTATGGAAGTCCACTGCTGGATATAGGCATCTCCAAAGAAGGGAAAATTTTGCCCTTAATTGCCGCACTAGAAAAGCATGTTAGCAAGGGGCAAATTTTGAAAAGGAGTGAGTGCGTGTAAGTCTTAAAACGTTTTTTTAAGACTAAGATGTAATTTTGCGAAGTTCTTTGAAAGTACAGGGACAAAATGTTGCCGCCCACATGCATAAAACTTTTTGAGGTTAGTAGTGTTTCCAAATTTATAAAAATTAATTAAATATTATTAAAAGAAATTAAATTGAAGTCAATTATCTTTGGAAGCAACCTACAATGTCATTTTCGCAGATCCTATTGCTGGACTACTCAGACGTAAATTCGAGCGATTCGTAGAAAATGGGAAACGATAAGGGCTAGCGAGGGGAATAACAGGTGAACGAGGGTATAGCAAATTTTATACTTCTAAAATCACAGAAAATACATATGGATATGGACCGGCAGATTTGTAAGCATCAGGGCCAGGCATCTTTCTTATTAAAATGATCGGGTTGATTGTTTAGAAAAATCTGTTCTTGTTTAGAAAATTCTTAGGTGACAACGAAATACAAATGTATTATGTATCCGGACGTAGTCGGGGAGAGTTACTAGTTTAAAAAAAGAATACATCCTAGAAATGATCCAATACTGTGCGTCAAAGATCGTGGACTTGATGTCTACCCAGTATAAATATTTATATGATGAATAATTATATTTGTTATGTGTCTCTGGTGTATTTTATTGCTTTAAGCGACTTATCTCGGAGTTATGTCAATGTATGATGTGATGTGTGAATTTATATTATCATAATTTCTTATTATTTACAAATATTTACAAGATTATCCTCACACATCACTTGGAAAGCAGTAAGATATCATGAAATAAGTGGCTGACAATCAAAATCTCTGAGTCAACGACTGACTTACTCATGTTAGTTGAGGTACCTAAAAACGAGCAAATTATTATCGTTTCCAAAAAATTAACACAAACAACTTTTTTAAACAACCACCAATTCTTCGATTAATCGAGTTTCTCAAATCTAGTAAGAGTAAGACCATTGGGATACTAGCGTATAAGAAAATATTAAAAGGCATAACCTAGACTCGTTGTTCTCAACACCCTCATACATCCTAATGAATGTTACGTAACAGGTCGCAAACTGGGAAGGCGCAATAATACCACCGCCGCTACGCTCCGCCGATACAACCCAGCGGAAATTAACAGCTTCTAGCTATGAGTCAAGCCAAGCGGAGAGGTAGCGGGGCGGGAGCGGGAGCGGAACTGCAAATCGATTTATCACTTGCATCCCCGGGTTTATCGCGTTGCACAGCTTAATGAATTTGGAGGCTTGGCCAACCTATTGTTTTGGATTAGTTGTTGCTCCTTTTTTTAATTACTTTGTAAGACTTTCTATTGAATATTATTAGAAAACATTTGTAGCCTTAATAAAAATTATAGATGGACCATTCTTGTTATAAATTTGTTAGACAAACTTCATTTGTTTGACCCAACATCCACTACTGGGCATAGTCCTTCCCAATAAAGGAAAAATTTGCCCATAACTGCCGCGCTGGGCAATCTTGGTGGCAATCGCAGAACGTAATTCGTTACGGGTATGCTGCTGCCCATCCCCGCTCTGCTGCACTCAATCTAGTTTGTTTCAGGAAGATGTACTACCATATGTCTAATAAAAATTCGACATGTCCGATACGGCCTCGGTTGCACAACGGTAGTGTAGTCTGCCGGTATGAAAAATATTCAGGATCAAGTCCCACCTGACACCTGAGATAAATTGATTTTTTCTGGTATATATCATCTTTAATATAATCCAGCATTTTCTATGCATAAAATCTCTCAAACTATTAGTATACCCGTTTTAAAGCTATTCTTTGCAATCGTCACTAAGCCTGCCCAGCACGGGAATTATGAGCAATATTTTTTATATTTATTGGAAGGCCTAAGTTCACCAGTACATGTTCTACTTCTGTTATAATGATAATAATACATGGTATGGGTACATGTTTAATATAAATTTAATTGCTAAATTACTCGTATGGCTGGCTTATGTAGTTGTGATTACTTCAAGGAAAGTGACTAGAGCGTTTTGTCCTCGTCAGTTTGATTATAACTACAATTAATAAGTGCCAATTATGACTCTTGATTTTAATTATCTAACACCTAGGCGTTATGGTAAATTGTGCAACTGTACAAATGCGAATAAATGCGATAGATATTCAAAGCTTCGATTTCTAGATTCCTTTGCTGTAGTAGCAGTTATATAGGAAATTGGAATGGGAGGAATTACTATTGCGCTACTGCACTTCTGAGGACAAATTTATTTAAGAATCGTTGATGTAAAATTATTATTGTGGAGAGTTTATTTAAAGGAACGATGTATTAAAATTAAATATTAATTTAATACTTATTCAAAAGAGATGCTTTGTTTACGGAAAGTTCGATCGTTCGAACTTTTTATTCATAATTATCTTCATATATATTTCCCAAAGTATCATTCACTGTCAATAGTCCCGAAAACCATACCTGCCGACAAAAAACTACCTAAAACAATAGTGTTAGTATTGCTTAAGGTAGTTTTTTGTAACAAATTATAAATATATTGTATAATTAACACTAGGAAGTTCATCTAAACTCTGTTTCACATGAATTTAGCGCACAAACAATTATGTATTATGACTGCATAGCAATTAACATATGGAATCTATGGTCCTTAATAGTCAACTGAAAGTAGCCCACCCAGAGGTTTTTAGAAAGAGCAATGCTTAATGTCTCTCTGCAAAATGAAACAAGAATGAGGAGATTCATAAAAGAACCAAAGATATCCAAATGTATTAGCAAGTTTAAAGTTTCGGCAAGGCACTTATCGTGCGTAACTTATAGCTAGTGATTTTGTAAGAGGAGTTGATGCATGGGTAAATGCAGCTCAAAATGGAGAAAGGATCTGACTAGAATCTCAGGAAAGTATTAGGTTTGGGCCACCTATAACTGGTATTTGTAGAAATCTTTTGTAGAGGTCTATGTCCAGTGATAGATCTTCTATGTCTAATATGAAGTGATTCATCACCATTACTACACCTTCATTATCTATACGATCGACATAGCAGCCGTAGGACGTCCACTGCTTGACTTAAGACTCACTAAAAAAGGAGGACTTTTATTCATAGTTACTGCACTGGACAGGCGTCAATCAATCGCAGAACGTAGTACACAACAAGGTACAGCTGGTACAGGGGGAGGTTCTATTCTACTCTACCGGCACCCAAAAGCTGTAGTAGCTTAGTCTGTAGGAGTAAAACTTCAAGGCAAATTAAATTTTGCGAAGTAACATCCGCGTTTACAAGTAGCAGGGAGAAAAAGAATAAGCATTTTAAACTGCTATTCATTTACACAATTTAAACACTCTAAGTTTTAAAGAACAAGCAATGCCAATAATAAACTCTAGAAGACTTCCGACGAATAGTAAACAGTTTAATTTAGATCTGACAAAATAGGTACTTCAACTAAAGAATTCAGTTCAACCTGAATCCAGTTCAAATAGACCCGCTTCTTCCGACATTTAAATCGATCAGACTTTAACGGAGGCCATTCATTCTATCTTCAACTAGTTTCTGAATGGCGGAAATTGCATAGTTTATATTTTCTGTTTTGTTTTGTTTGTAAAGTTGATCTTTATTTTTTTTTTGTATAACGCAGCAATGACATCTGCTATCTGTTTGTTTGTTTGTGCTGCTAAAAAAGATATACAGAAAAATTCAAAATGGTCTGAATGGTCAAAATGCTCGAATCAAACCAAATTGCAGGATCTTTTAAAGAAGGCTACCTACAACCGCTTGAATTGGAAATCTCTTAAAAAGCCTACATCCTAGAGTAGACCTTTTTAACTAATATAATGATCTGAGTGAATATTAAATGAATAGAAGTAAATAAAAGATATTTATTGTATCATTTAAACTTTACTTCTATACGCGTATTGTTTGTATGCACATATTTAAATTGTATTTAAAATAAAGTAGTGCAGTAGCTTTATTTGTAGTTATATGAATCTTAACTAACATAAACCCACGAAGAAGCCTGTTGGCTTGTATTGTTTTAAATATATAGACTACCTAATCAATGATGTGTAATTATATCAGCTCCGTAAAACTATTAGAAACTAGCTTTTCGCATACGATACCGCTATGTGGATTTTCTATATCAAGCATTGCAAGAGCAAAGTCAAATCAACACTGTTAATGAAGTTGAACACCAATCAAGCTGGGTATCAAGTATACCAAGCTGATGTAGGCACATTTTACAAATTTCGTAGCAGTCAATGTTAAAGAATTGGTGTTACAAATTTCGTAGCAGTCAAAGTTAAAATATTGGTGTTACACATTTCGTAGCAGTCAATGATAAAACATTGGTGTTACAAATTTCGTAGCTGTCAATGCTAAACTCTTGGTCTTACACATTTCGTAGCAGACAACTTTAATGACGCGGTCAGACGATAACTTATCAAAAAATGAATGTCACCTTGATTGACCTCATTCACTTTATTAATCAACAGTAATAATTAAAATAGTTTGTTTGTTATAAAATTTACCAAAACCTATTTTAAGCAATTATATATTATAAATTGTAATTGTTTGATTGATATCAATGTATACAATATCATTTTGCCTTCAGATTAAAATAAAACCACCCGTTGAACCAGATGTCGTAAGAGGTAGCTGAGAAATTGGAACCGAAACATGGCAATATATCCGCCTTAAATAGCGTAGCTCAAATGCCACATATGCGAGGATATGCTGCAGCAATCCCTTCGCCTAGCTACGCTCTGTAAATGGCACAATGCCCGACTAGCGTGGATAATAAGGAAATAAAAATCTATTTTAATTAGTTCCCAAGGTCACTAAGACCTCAAATGAAAAATGTTAAATTTTAATATGACCACATTTTTAAGCCGTTTAAAATGTTGTTTTATTAAAATTAGTGAATATTTTATAATATTCAAAGATATTTCAAACTTTTCCTTTTGCTTTGGAAATCTTTGTCCAACAAACCAATCTTTGTATGCAATGTATGGGCAAAGAGGATTTTTTATTAACTAGCTGTGCCCGCGACATCGTCCGCATGGAATAGTTTTTTGGGTACCATACCTCTTTACCTTAACTTATATAAACTTTGAATGTCATGTTTATTTATATCTAATTAATGGCTTGAAAAATAAGTTTCCAGTTTCTAGCTCCGAAAATAGCGATACGTCCATACAACTTTTTTAACCCCTCTTTCGATCCCTTACAACCCTTTTATCGAATTAAAAATAGCCTATGTCCTTTCTCAGGGTCCAAACATTATCTGTGCCAAATTTCATCAAAATCGGTTCAGAGGTTTAAGCGAGAAAGTGTAACAGACAGACAGACAGACAGCTATTTTCGCATTTATAATATTTGTAGGCATATAATAATTAGTTTATACTACAGGATATCGTTATATACTCGTAATATTTACAGCTGACTTTTTATGAGACAGTGCAAACATTATTTACATATATAAGCCACGGCACCCAGCGCCTGCCAACCACTGTCAATCGGGACAAAACGTATGGCTCTCTAGCCGCTATACCTCTACTTTTTAAATCTCTGATATCTTTTAAAATATCAATTTTAGAGAAATGGCAGGGCAAGTTTGGTGTACATGAAATGAATATTGTACACGATTGGATAAGGAATAATCCTGTATTGTATAAAATAGATTGGAAAACATCCAATTTTATTATTGGAATCAGAAAAAGGTTAAGATTATTAGTGGTAAGTATGCCTTTAGGAAATATATACACTATTGCAGACTTATTTATTGACCTTTTGAAGACACATAATTCTGTTCTTCTTTAATGTAGTCTAACTCGTAAGGTTGAACCAGCGTGTGCAATTTAAGTGCACAAAAGTAATACATTTTAATTTTATATGCATTCTTATTATTTTTGTATGTTTACTTTTTATATTTATTTATATGCTAGCCGTGAGGTAATGAAAGAATGTCTCTTATGTATCAAGTGTCGTATGAAGCGACAAATGTACCAGAACCAAACCCATCTGAAACAGTAACGCTCAAATGCACAGGCTGGGGATGGGCAGAATGCTACCCTCTTCGATTGCCAACATGTTTACCCAGTTCGGCAATTATGGGCAAATTTCTCCTTTCTTGAAAAGGTCAGCGTTCAACAGTAGACCTCCAATGGCTGATATGATACTTTTTATTGAAATACTCTATCTATTGCTAAAAACTACATTGATATTTATTAAGTTGTTTTAGTTTAAGTTGTTGTGAGGCTCTTACACATTTTCAATATAAGTAGTTATTCTACTATCATATACAGTTAGCATCAAATACCCCTCTATTAATTGTAAATAAACAATACGGTGTAATTCATTTCACTGTGTGGCCAAACGTATTAGACTGAATATTTTAGACACAAAAGTATCATACTCATTTACGTAAATGATATGACAATTATTCCTCTATTTCAATTTTATTTATTTAATAGATCCTTGTATTCAAAATAATAATAACATTTTATTTCTGAAAATTGCTTCTCATGGATTGGGTTAGTGGTTACAGAAGAATTCATAAGATTAATGAAATGTTTTTCAAGATTTGAAACATTTTGTAGTTATTTAGTATCTGAAAACTAACAATCCTCTTATTATAATAGGATATCAAAATTTCTAACGAAATATGGTGGTTCAGCTTTACACTCTGGGGAAATATCTCTTGGTTTTTTTGTTGTAAAAATGTCTTCAAACGCGTTCCGATACGTTCATCTTTCTTTTAGGATCTATTTCCCCCGCCCTATCGGGACTGAAGTGACTGGTGTAAGTTATAAACTTGCAAAAGCAACTGAAATTGTTCAGTTATGTTAAAATAATAGCTTTAGTATAATCTGCTGCTGGCGTTCTCGAAGGTAGGATGCGAACCATTCCCGAACCGAATCAGAGACCCCAAGAACAAAAAGAACAGAACAAGAACAAAAGCAGCACTTCAGCAGATTATAAGTTAGCTGCTTTTTTTGCACGAATCGGGTGCTTGTTTCTTGTATGTAGAGGCTTGTTTGTCACGGAACTTTGAGTTGCAGGCACAGCAGTGGTTATATCAGACGTGATACTGGTTGGACCTAAATCAGATAGGCAAATAATTCAGCTCCAGTGATTCCAAATCCTCTGGTAAAACAACGCGCTATCTAGACCCATCAGGGACCTTGACGTAGATGTTACCGTCTAAGGTCCATGAGTTATGGATACCAAACCTGTTAGGAGTATTGACAAAGAGGGATTGTCGTCTCCGAGTGAGAAACTCTGACAAAACATAGGAGTATCCTTTAGTAAGGATTTCTTTTGCCAAACAGTTGATTTCTCCTCAGTACCAGTGAACCGCACAATTATGTGACGCTTCTTACCGCTTCCAAGCCGATGACAGGTACTAAATAAGGATTGTGAAATGTGAGAGAGACCCAGATGCTTCTGGAGGATTGTGGATACTACCAGCCAAGTATTTTCATTTTCACTGTCTGGGACCCCCAACAACAGCAAAAATTTTTGTGCCTCATCTCAATCACATCGACAGTCATCAATCAGTTCAGACAGCTGCAACTTTATGGATAACAAAATCCCCCAGGTATGTTCCTTGAATGCCATGAACTCAGCACTAAGCTGAGTTAGGCTGCAGGCATGATAGGTGATGCAGATTTTGCAGCTTCGAGATGCTGCTCAAATTCGGTCATCCTCTGCATTAGAGTCGTCTCCAGGGCCTTCTGTGACTCAGCCAAATCGGTGTAGCTTGCCATTGCAATTGTTAATTAAAATTTGATATAAAAAGTTGTAGTCATCTGCAGGTATGTGCAATTATATTATTAAACTAGCATGGGGAATGCCCACTACAATCTATGCTATGATTTGTGCTTCAACTATTATTCTGAGCACAGTCTTTGTGTATAAATATGATTTTATTTAAATGAAAACTAGAAAATAAATTAGGAGCACAATATGTTAAATATCTGCCTACCCACCAAAAAATATGTCTAGTTACAGAATCAACTATCTCGTTCTAAGCGTGTAAACTGCACCACACCACACAAAATGCTACGATCAAGAAGTTTAAAATCCCTTTGTGGAAACATCAATCTTGCTTTAAATTCCGTTTAAGGCTGTATCCGATGTTGTATTTATCTTATCTGGGAATGATAAGTGGGCCTTAAGCAGAACAACTAAATGCTGAAGAAACACGTATTTTTAAACTATACAATATTATGTATTCAGTGCTTGTCTGTAACAATTATTGCTTTTATTAAAGAAATTTTAATTAAGACAAACACTACGCAAGACACAATGAACATGATCTGTAAAGATTGATTCAATTATTCTGATGATTATGTGAGTAATCCTGTTTTCTAGTAAATAAATGTGAGAAAAGGTGAAAGGAAAAAAAAACTATCATGTAAATAGGTGTAAAATCAAGACGACTAGTGTTTGCATAAACATTTATTTAACGACTAATTTACTGCTAGAAATACTGTAAATATAATAAAAATTTCGGCTTTTTAACTAATTTAACAATTTCGCTATCTGGTGTATTATATATTACTAGACATCATATATTCAAACCACTGACTATCCTGGTGACATCTAGTTTGATAACATTAATTAACAATGTTTTTTTTGCCGCGTACAATTTATCATACCCTTTATATTATTATAAATGCGATATAGTGGAACATTTTTTTATGCAAATCACACTAAAACTGATCTAGACAGAGTGAGACAGCACATAAGCTACCTTTCTTTACTTTTATTTCGCATAATAAACGATTCTTACGATGTTTTACTTATTACTTAATTTTTTCCCGAATGTTGTTAATATACCTCCGGTCATTGCGTGTGGGATACCCAGAGATAGAAGATGCCCTAGTAGCTTGGGTGCTAGAATCATGTTATATTGTACGAGTATATAGTGTTATTTTTTGAATTCATGCGCTATGCTTTGAAAAAGATAATGCATATGGTAGAAAACGCAAGCAGCTGTATTTAATACTAACAAAGCTGCGAACGATCATTTCTTGCTTGATTGTATTTTAAGTTCATATGAATTGGTTATATCTATAACTTAGATTATGGAAATGAAAATAATATTTTTGAAAAGATAAGTAACACGTAGTTGTCACTCCGTTACTTCGGTGGGTATAAAATATATAAATACATAAATACATAATTCATCCCAAAAACACAGAACATCCAGAAACAGACAACATAATATTTTACTATGACGGTAATTGTGTTCATAATTCAGAAACAAATAAAAAATTTCACCGCAGGCATTTAAAGAATTTTGAAATCGCAAATCGGCATGCCAACTGAAATATTGAACTGTGCCGCATAAATCTATCGAAAGGGATGCCTAACGGCGTTGGTGGCTTGTCAAAAATAGAAATGAATCAATCAAACAGCTCACGAAATTGACTCGGAGGGGATTCTATTTCGATGTACTAGCTTTTATGTGTTTGCAGGCTTAGGAAAATACTAGCTCTGGTATTTTTATATTTAGGTACCTACTATTATATGTGTGCGAAGATTACATTAATTTAAATATAAAAAAAATTACACAACATCTCATATAATCTCCAAGATAAAGCGTTTAAACGCGTAAAAACGCGTGTTACGAACATAAAACAACAGATCAATCACAAATATTAAACACATATATTCAACTCTCAAAAATAGAATAACTACAATATCATCATGTAACATTTTATATGATTATATTGTAGTTGTTCTATTTCTGAGAGATGTGTTGCATATTGCCTCATTTTCACTTTATGAATAAATAAAATCAAAATAAATGAATATCGTCTTATCAGGCGAAAAGGTAAGACATAGTCCCAAAAATATTTTCTATAACACCGTAACACCGGTTATAAGCGGTTTGCATCCAACGTGATCACGTGACTCTAGTCGTCTGTCCATATTTTGTAAGGATGATCAACGCTGTGCTTGAAGGTGCATGGACTTTATTGCACTGTATATGGTAAATGTGTAAAAACCTTTACGCTGCCTTTTACAAGGATATTATTGCTAAAATTTCATTACTATTAATAACCTGCCTTTAATTGCTCTTAGTGTGAATTAAGTCAACAAAATTACATTGTTATATCATATAATAACCTTAAGCGAATTTGGTATATTGTTTAAGATAAGCTCAAATTAAGACAGCTTTGTATGGGTATGATGAAGTTGTGTCTTTCAATAAAGATGAACGCTTATTTGCTATCGATGTAAATAATAAGTTGAGCTATTTTGAACCTTATAATGCGTTATGAATATAAACTAGAATGCATGCATGATAACTTACATGACGCGGTATTTCAATTCATTTCCTCATTTATATCATTCTATGGGCTCAATCAAAAATTACATTTGCTCAAAAACAAAAGCAACATTCGCAGTCCTTTCTCCCTTAATTTGTCCCTTGTCTTGAGGGTTTCATTAACACATTCGGGAAATAAAAGGTACAAAGGGAATCCCATGCCTTCGTAATCATCATTACTCCATGTGGGTATAAATAACTAGGTTTGTTGGATTGAAATTTGCATAATAGGTTTTCAAGTAATAAATATTGTTAAAAAAACAATTTTATTGCCTTGATTTATCGGTGTTACATGCATTTAAAGTATTGACATCAACCTTATCTATATATACTCCTTTAAGTTTTGTTAATAGTTGCCGCGATGGGCAGGCGTGGTAGCGTCTGCCAAACATAATTTTAATTCAGGAATTTCAGCCTATCTTTGATTTGTTTTATAATAATAATAAAATCACACAAAATCTCATATTTTGACTTGAGTTCGAGATAAATCACTCGAGTACTTGTTCTACATCAGACAACAGAGGAATCATAAATAAAATTCTCAAACAATCCTGTAAGTACAAATGTAAGTTAGTAAGTAAGACAGAGTAAGCCTACAAATGAGAAACGAACATTTTGAAAACATGGATTCGCTCGATACATTTTATACATAGTGACCAAAAGCAGCTCCCATCGTGTCGACAGCTGTTTTATGCTCATTATTTCATGCAGGATACAATCCATCCACATGACCCACACGATCTTTTGAGATGCCTAATGTCCGAACTATCTGGCACACCTTCAACCGGTGACCTGCCAATCGGACATCGTGGAATTTGTCACGTTATCCGGCGCACCTGGGCATGGTTCATCACAAACTGACGTGGGCCACGATGAATTTCGTTAGACCAGTTTTTGACGGTCGCCATGAAAGGAAAAGAGTCAACGTATGCAGCTCGTACCCATGCGCTCTTTGATTTGCTTGCGCGATTTCCTTTGTAAAAATAAAAATCATCAACCGTTATTGCTTTTTTCCATTTTATTTTAAATCCCTTGGATACGCTCACTTTAAAACGCAATCAAAACAACACTACGAATCCGTTTTGAATGAAATTTTGACTGTTCTGTATTACTCTGTTATGGATGGTTACTAGCACTTTTTTCTATGTTCCTCCTCAATTACCACTTATTATGACCGGGAGAAACACAATTCTACTCTGCCAGTATCTTTTTGCACTTTAAAGAAACTCAATATTACGCAATATTCTTGGAAATATAAATCGGTTTAGGTTACTTCAAAGGAAATATTACGTCGTTATTTTTCAAGTTCATTTTCTTGTTAAGCTTGGATGAGTTAGTATAAAATCTAAATAAAATCTCAGGATTGCAATCTATCCATGCTATAGAAAAAAATTCATTTTTATATCAATATTTTTAAATCAAAATTTAGGGTGCCTTTAAGTTTTGATTACTGTATGAATCTGTTAATCGACATTCAAATTAAATTTCTAATATCCTATCGTACTTAAATTTGTAAAACGTGTATTTGTTTGCGTATGAAAATGTATTAACCGTTTAATTGTTTCCCTGATGCGAACATTTATATGATGAATAAATGAGTGTGTTCTGTGTCTAAGTATTAAATACGTTTTGATTATTGTATTTGTAATTCTTCTGTTGTTTCATGCATTTGTTACCTTCTGGTATATATCATATTAAATATATTTATCACATGAGAGAGTTCAACTCACACGTGACAATTTCGCAGAGTCCAGATAGTTTGTATGTTGTATAAAGTATTAAATAGATATTTTGTAATTTTAAAATTAGAAGATCCCCGCGGTTTGACCCGCGTTAGGTTTTAGAAAAAACCTAATATCATTTTTAGTCCACTGTTATTGGGTCCATCACCTTTTTCGTTATATGTAATACGAAATTTTTCGACCATATAACTTGTGTTGATACGTAAATCAGTATTTCAGTAAACCAGTCAGTCAGCCAGGTTCTCCTTTCATATTTGAAAGTCGAAAAATATTCATACTAACATAAAAAATTTAACCCCCTTCTAGGGTGTAAATTTTCAGAAATTTTCTTTAAAAGAGCGAGTATTCGTTATGCAAAAATAAATAAGTAAAAATATATAAGAAACCCTTGGGCCAAATTTCATGTCATACGTGTATGTCGGTCAGTGGGTCATATGTATATATATATATATATATATATGCCGCCGGTATGGGTTATATATATATATAAATATAACCCATACCGGCGTCGGCGTTAACACAGCTATTTTATTTATGATTTTTACAAAAAAAAATAATTTTTTTAGTCGACTAAATAAATAATGATTCTCGTAAGCCCGACCCGATTAAGGTAGTACTAAAATAGCAACACGGTAGAACATCCATCCACAATACAGAGGAGTCGACCAGAACCGCATACCACCAATTGAAAATAGTAACTCCAAAGACAAACAGTGAAATAAATTTTGTGTAAATTTTCGGTACAAAAGTAATATTTGATATTAATGTACCATTATGTCTCAACGTATATGTTGATCTGTAGCCAAATAAAATATATTTTTTAAATCAAGTAGTTTTTTGGGCTTTTTTTTATTATTATCCTTCTTTATTATTTGTTTTAAAAGTGAGCATATTTATGCAAGTATTATCTACACTCCTATAAATATAACTTAATTAGAAAGACAGATGCTATTGCCTGTTAGCATTGTAATCCCTACTTTAATATTATAAAAGAGAAAGTAACTCTGTTTGTCTGTCTGTTACGCTTTACCGCTTAAACCTCTGAAACGATTTTGATGAAATTTAACACAGACCATCTTTAGACCCTGAGAAAGGATATAGGCTATTTTTAAATTTGATAAAAGGGTTGTGAGGTGTCGAAAGGGGGGATGAAATGTTGTATGGAAGTTTCGATATTTTTGGACACTTGAAACTTATTTTTCAGGCCATTGATTTGATATAAATAAATGAGACATTCAAAGTTTATATAAGTTAACGTAAAGAGGTGTGGTACCTAAAAAAACTGTTCCACGAAGGTAACATTTCAGAGGTTTTTTTTTATTAGAGCAGGTTAACAAAAAAGCATACATTCCGCACGGGGTAGTCATAAGCGTAACCACAGAGGCTTGTAATATCACATAGATTTGATATGTTTGTGATATTACAAGCCTCTTGCCTACCTTGTGACTTGAATATATATATCATATCACATTACCTAATAATGTCACTGCCACTCTCATCCTTCACACCGGAACATATTAATGCGAACACTGCTATTTGCCGGTAGAAATGAGTAAGAGTGAAGTTTACAGACGACCTTTGTATGAGGTGTACCTCTTTTGAAAAGGTTTAACATATAAAACATATTTTATATTAAATGTATTTATTTAAAATTTTATCTAGAAGTTTAATTCAATTTTTTTGTTAAGTCAAAATTAATTTTAATTAAAAAAATAATTTAAAAACATACAACAATTGTCATCTAATCAAGTTATATTTCAAATATTTCAAGGACTTAGTTGTATTTGTTATATACAAATTAATAATTTAACTTAATATAAAACTTTCATGCTCACAACGAATTCTCATGTTGAAAGAATAACGCAGGTCGTAATATATTTTCTAACACTGGAAACTTTTACGCAATACTTACATAATGTATTAACTCCGCTGCGCCAGCATTTTCATTTAGATTAAATCTCCAAGTTCCATTACAAGCCCTTATAACATGTTGAATTTTAAATGCCCCTATAGAATGTTAGAAAGAACGTAAGGTTGTGCAAATACGGTTATATGAAACAATAGCTAGCAGTGATAGCTTGTTAATTAGAGAATTCTAAGCCCGCATAGTGTTTAATTAAACAAACAAATAGGATAACTCCTATATTGTGAGGTTTTACGGAAATTGTGATACTAGCTGTGCCCCGGATAATTAATTAGACACCTAGTTGCGGACAACCAAAGAAACTTTAATTAAGATAGAAAATTATAAGTAATCTGATATTTTTATGACCTTCTATGAGTTAGTATTTTACTGATGTAGACAGAATCGCATATTGTTTAGCGTTGGTAATTTTAATAACATTTCATTTCGATTCGAGATTTGGCTATTTATTCTTAATGATTTCTTTCAGTTTTATCAGAAAAAAGCATAATATTGATATGTTATAGCAACACCACGTTTTTTTTAAAATCGATTTGTAAAATACCTTGTCTATCCCAATAGAAAATAGGTAATGACCCAATAAAGTTGAAACTATGTATATAAATATATAATAGCGAAAAAAAATATACAGAAACTAGTCTTTTGAAGTTTGGCTTCTTAATGCTATTTAATTTTTTTTTGTCTTTAGGATATATGACATCAAAAAAACCGCAAATAAAATACTTAAATACATATTGTATTACACATACCAACAAAAAACACAAATATTTATCGCAAAAATGTATGTCCCGGATGGGGACTAAACTCAGGACCCTCAGGGAAAAAGATAGAAACACTACCAAATTAACCATCGGGCCTCTGAAATCTGATAGAAGCGATATCTCGTTCCTTATCCAAAGGGAAGTAATTAGAAGAATTCTTATATTTACAACATATTCTGATTCCTGACATTTTGGCAATCATGTCTAATGCATCTTAATTTATATATTATTTATAAGTTAGCAGAGCCAAATTTAGTATCTACCATTACAGATATTTATTAAAAATAACCAGTAGTCACACGTATTTTACCACCGTTAAAACATATTTCAGTTTACTCCGAGCAAATTTACGCTCTGCGATTGCCACAAAGGCAACATATAAATGATTGCTGGGAACTTAGTAAATTAAAAAAAAAGTATTCACACAACATCTTATACATTAACCTGACTCATGGTAAGTCGTTTAAAACACTTGTGTTACAGACATCAGACAACAGAGGAATCACAAATAAATTACTTAAATACATATTTTTTTCACGCAGACACAGGACAAATATTTTCAAATAAATATTTTTCTCTGCCTACCAAACAGTGCAATGAGTGAGCCTAATACTCGAGTTCAACCACCAACCACCGAATTAAGGGTTCTTCTCAAGGATTTACTTAGGCTGCGTTGTCACGCCACCACTTATTCTGCCACCACTTAAGCTGCGACAAGTCCTATATGTCGAGAACGCTTCTTAGAGGTGCGGCGCTGTATACCATCACTGTAACAAACCATCAAGATTGTGGTTCCTAGGCTTTTTTTCCCGCAATCTTATCCCATGAACACCCTAGCCTTCTCATAGGAACAGCCTAGCCTTCTCATAAAAACAGCCTAGCCTTTTCTTCAAACAGCCTCACCTCAATTATTATTCGACAACTTTCGGTTTTGGAAGCGTATTCACCGCTACCGCTCAGTTTTCTATAAAAAGATTCGGAAATCTGCAAGAATGTTTTTGTGAAATTCAGTCACATTACCCGATACTTCCACTCATTCCTCTAGCTAGATTCTAAGCGAGAGAAGTTGATTATATCAATAAGTACTGATTTACTTTACAGCTTCAGTACCTCTCTGACAGATGAGCGAGACTGGATTAATCCACGCGGTAATATTTGTTACTTAGTCGTATTTCGAGAAAGTTGATCGTTGTTTCATACGTTTTTGCCTATAATTTGTCTCTTTATATGCTTAGAGGACGAGTAAAACAGCTTTTTGTGCGATATTTGATTTAAAAAGACTATAGCAAGATCATGTAAAAACCTTGTCAATGCTAGATTATTTTCAGCGCACAACTTTCGGATAAATGCTTCGTTGGTTCGTTTTAGAAACTTTTAGCCCTAAAACGAAATTACTTAGTTTATAAATCATCTCAATATATATATATGTATATATATTGGTAGTAAAACTAGCTTTTTACCAGCCAATAAAATCACTTGAATCTTATAATTTAATCAATAATACTTACCACATTTTATTGACCCGATATTTAAGAAAAATACAAACAGCTCGTCATTATTCACTGATTCATTATTTTTAAAAATTTGCTTCAGTTACGTAGTGTTATATTGTTTTTGATGTGTCTCACAGCCAAATAGGTTCCTAAAGCCTACTGCGGTTATTAATTACAGCTAAAGAATTATTAGCAGTAAACTTTAAATCAATTTATATTCTTTACCCTTTGATGAAATGGAGGCAATTACGTTAATGATAGACTTGCATAGTAATTTAGTAAAAGAAATAGCAAAATCACTATTTAATTATAAATATAAATGAGCGGAATATCATGTGACATAAAAGGTAGGAACTTGGAGAATTCTTAGGTGTTACATAGGTTTTATGGAACGTAAATAATAGGTTGGTCATGCAAAATTACTTCAGGTCACGATTCATATGCAATTCAAAACTATTCCGCTAAGTGAAAGCGGTAATTTGCTTGGCGTATTCTTTAGGGATTAATGAGAAAGTACAGCTCTATACTTGTATTACCCTTATATTATTAAGCTAGTTCTTTGCGATCAAGCCTTTGCATATATTTAGGCAACTATATTCCTGGGGAATAAAGAATGCTTATTTTTATATGTGAGTAAAATGCACACAATGGTGCTTAAATGTATTGATAACACAAAACAAATATACATTTTGTAGTATATTTACATTTAGCTTTAAACGGGGATCATCATCATCACCATCATAACTGTCATAGAACGTCCATTGCCGGACGTTTCCTTTTCAAGGAATGGAAAATTCAGAAAGTAGCCTCAAGTCGGAGATGCTGCCACCCTGCATTGCATTTCAGCTTCAGTATCCACCATCTGTTAGATCCGGCATGTCATTCGGCTCTTACGACACCTGGTTAAGATGTACCTAATACTCAATCGGTACTGCACGGCACGATATGGGAATGTATTAATGTATTAACTCCTGAAACTAAACATATTACTTCAATTTCAATTTCCATTACCATTTTTTCGTTCAAAGTACATTCGTGTATACATTTTCGACTATTTCTCACTAAAATATGCGCAGAATAAAGATTTCAACTTGCTTAGATCCTGTCATAAGGGAAGTATTTTATTCTTTTATTCTGTTTTACTCCGTTGCTTTCTTAATATTATCTGTACTTTGCATACACAAGGAACGGTTAAACGTAGATCATACCCGATCTACTGAGGTCTTTAAATCAGGTTATGGTCTACCCCGACCTCTACATTAACCTACCCTTTATGAATCACTTTCATAATTTTAATTTCATCCATCCCCTTTACTGCTCACACCGCCTTAATAGCAGCCACATATCACATAACTCGCATCACACATTACCCAAATTTCTAGTACCTATTTATGTCGGCTGTTTCGTTTAAGGTAAATTGTATATCACATGTACTAGTATGTTTATTACATATCGTATTAAAAATAAAAGTAATTCTCAAGTAAGCCACTTAAAGCACTTCATCCCCTTCAGTCCCAGCAGTAACGTCGTCAAAGTTAATAAAGTGTCATCGAATCCTTTTTAATTTAGCTAAAATAGGTCGAGTGAAGTCTTCTTCGGAGAAATATACTACGTCTTTTCTCGCCACATCTTAGTCCATCTCTAAATATATTTTTATGTTCACAGTATATTTTTGAACCTGTAATAGTTAAAGCGTTTCTGTCACTTAAAACATATCACGAGAAATACTAGGATTTGTGATACTTTATTTAGTGTATTGGTTTTATTATTCTATATTTAGTACATTATTTGTACATGTTTACGAATAAATCCACCACGTTGTGTACTAAGAAAACGTTTTTTTTTTCTTAAGCAATCATTAGCGCAATCTGTCGTACACTTTACACTTCGCTAGTTCACTAGTCGGCATCAAAGATATCCACTGGGAAAGTCGAGCGTCTTCTAAGTAAAATTAAGCTGGTTCGTATCGCTAAATCTGAAATTCTTAATTTGGAGCTTTCTATCGGAAATCCGAGTAAATGGCAAAGAATGAGCATATTGAAAAATTTGCTAGTACTTAAGTATGAATTATAATAGTAATAAAATAATTTGATAAATATCAAATTTGAAAAGTGTGGATCGGTAAGAGAATTTTAGATATACACCAAGTCTACAATCTTCTAGCTCCGACGTCACAAGATTGATAATGTGGAGGTCAAAGTACTGTTAATGGTGTCTCGATAGTCTAAAACAACTGCGCGCAACACCATTAGATGGCGTTAGCAATATTATCTTTATATGGAATCACTCAACGCCATAGAATCTATACATACGCCATAAATACTATTGGAATCACAACGCGCTTTATTTATTTAGTGGTCTTACAGACCTTTAAATTTGACTGCGAAGGGTATTTTATTCCAAGCACTTTCGTAAATTTGTAATGATTATAAAGAGACAAAACAACAAGAGAAGATTCTTGTAAAAAAATTATTGTTTTCACTTCCAAATGTAAACTATATTCCATTAAAGGAAAAAGAGAGAGAGAGAGGGAGAGAGAGAGAGATCTAAATAAAGACGTTACTTGACAGTTGAAACGTAATCGGATAGTACATAAAAATAGGAAGTATGTATAAGAAATTAATGGAATAAATTATTATATTAAACACTGCCTTAGTGGCAGTTAATACATTTCAATGCGGGATTATCTCACTTAACTTTCAGTTTAAATAGAATCAAATATTTTTGCGCTCGCACAAAACTTAGTTCTGTGCTAGTTTGTCTAACTTTGCGGTATACCTGTTTTTAATAAATTAATTATCATTTGTTTTCAATTTGATAAGAGCTCAATGTGTGGTTTTATAATTTTGAATAAAATTTCTTACATGGTATTTCAGTTGTCATTATAGAATTATTATGACGTTAATTAAAATAAACCAATATATATATAGTAATAATAAGTATTTTCCGCCTTTATACTGTACAAAAAATTCAAAATAATATTATACTTCATACATTTATAGACTCATATTTATATACAAATAGTATAATTGGCAGACATCTTTACGGCAGCCCTTAGATCAATATATGATAAAGATAAAGGCAATTAACACAGTAATAATTTGAGATGTAGTACCACTGTTGAACATACGTTCTTCATGAGAAAGTAATTTTGAGATATATTTTGCACCCGTGAAAATTTTAACCTGTCATGGCTTATAAGATTGAGACTGGTGACATATAGACTTCCTAATGTATATGTATGACATTTGTATAGGGACAGAAACGTAAGGTACCTGTCCCCATACTCACACAAAAGCTCTATTTAGTAGCTCACTCTCAGCTATTTTTACTACCAAATAGCTGCACTCACCAATGTGAACTATGTATGTCTTAAGATCACAGGGCTGAGTGATATTACGAGCGTCTATAGGCTGTGTGTGACGCTTTCTATCATGCACTTGTTTATCAACCTGGTCTAATAAAAAACCAACGCATGTAAGGAAAGATGGTCAGTGAATTTTTTGTAAGTGTCCGTTTTTTAAGGGCGTGCCACGAACCCTATAAAGAGAAAAAGCTGTTATAATTAACATCTTAAATATCTTATTGTAATAGTAATATAAATACATTATCATAGTAAAAACAATGATTAAAATAACTTGATTCTTAATGAATGAAATTTTCCCGCTGAATAATATTATACAACAATTCATGTGGAATCCATTGTACACACTTAAGAAGAACCCTTTTTAAATTAAATGGATTTGTAATGGGCATTTAATATATGAAAAACAAATAAACATGTGGTAAAAAACGAATGCCTGTTAAAACAAATGAATATTGCTGAAAGAAATTGATTAAAAGTTTAGTTGATTAAAACATTTGGTTATGAGTAGTGTAATGGATAAAATAAATATTTTCATTGATTGCGCATTTTTTAACTTTTACATTTTTGATCGACATATTGGTAATATTGCGGTAACCATTCACTAGATTGCTCAAGAGAATTGCAAGTTAGTAGCAGTTAATAAAATATTGTTATTCAAAGGAGTGTTTGCGTTAATGTTAAGAAATATATATATTTGTTTCAACGGTTCGTTAGTAGGGTACCCACAGAGAACAGTAGTTCCTCCACCTGTACCACGTGTCGTAAGAGGTGTAGCACTAATACTCAGGGCGGGGATGGGTAGCAGCACCCCTGTCGCGAAGCTAGCGATTGCCAATATTATTGCCTAGCGTGACAATCATTAGTAAAATTTCTCTTTTCTTGGAGAGGCCTTTGTCCAATACCATTGGCTATTAATTTTTTTTATGAATAAAAGTTTAACGTCATTGAGGTGCTTAAATCTTTGATATATTTGGTGCCAGACTATAGGAAAATCAGGACATTAGCTGATCCTAGCAGAATTCGATCAAGTATTGGCAATAAAATCTTTAAAAAATACTACTATACTAACTAATATTAAACTCGCAAAATCTGGTAAGAATGAATGTGTTTGTTAACCTTTGTTTGTCAAGCCGAAACAGTTAAAAGAGACCTGAATGAAATTTGAGAGAAAGATTATTGATATTCTGGAGTATGCGTTACATAGTCTATTTTTATCCCAAAGCAAGACCCCGAGGGATATCAGACTTTTGCTATTCCATCCCGAAGAAACTCTTGTTAATCTGAGCAAGGTCTTTATAGTATCCTGGGGCAAAGTCGCGGGCGAAAAGCAAGTGCTAAAAAAACGGTTGGATCATCTTCTTGCCACCAAAAAAATGACGCGATCTATTGCAAATCTACATGAAACATATTGCTAGGTTTGTTATACCAACATAGTCGATGTTTATTTTTTTCCCCTTTGCTTTTTTTATCCAGTTACTAAAGGAGTCTAAAAAAAGTTTGTAATATTATAATTAAGTTTTATTTTGTGATTATGCGCTCGCATATTAAGGGTTCCAATTTCATTTCATGGTCCAATAAAAGCTCCAGCTTCTAATATAGTCTATACGCATTTTATATAGTTTTATTTCTGAACTTCATGAAGCAGTCCTGAAATAGGTCAGCAGCGTCTTGAGGCGGAATTTTCTAAGATATTAAAGCCAGTTAATATCTTGCACGTAGTTATTTGCGTAGAAGCTTCAGTGCACCGGGAACGCTATTTATATTTTATCTTTAACAAAAATCTTACCATATTAAAATTATCTTAAATGCTACGTGGGGAATTCGAACTGGATTTTCCTGTTAGCATACTTTTATATCATCGGCCTAAGGTTTAGTTTATACCAAGAGATAGGGAAGATGTAGTATAAATTTATACTATATATATTATCAGTGAATTCTGTAGATTGTTCGAAGTTGCAGAAAAAGATACTCAATATCTAGGAAAATTCTTTTCTGAGCTAAAATTATAATAGATCAGTTTTCAGTCAATGAAAATTTATAGAATGCTTCTATTTTGTAGTATTTCACTTCTTATTCTATTTGCAGCGGAATGACTGAAATTCAATGATATTTGTTTAAATTAGCAAAGTGCTTTAATATAAAATATACTCATAAATAAAAACTTTTAAACGTTTCCATAAAATATATTAATAATAATAATAATAACTTTATTCAACAACAAAAGGTAAATTAAACTAAAATACATTTTGATACTTAGGTACCTAAACTAGGTCTAGCCTGTTCTTATAGGCACCTATTCTTATTGTAATAGTTGTGACTTATATTTAATAATCTGCATATCCGTTTAATTTATGACATAAATGAAACATTCTGATATGTTCTGTTGTTAGTACACAAAATGAAACAGTGAAACTAAACAAAAATAAGAGATATTGAATTGTTAACAGTTTGTTTCCTATAAATTACTTTTATAACTAATGTTTTTAAAGTATGATATTAAATTTAGCAGCCTTCAAGACTCCCAGATATAGGCCTAAGAAAGGAGTAATTTGCTCATAAATACCGTGCCAAGCAAACATGATGGCAATCGCAGAGTATAGCTTGGCGACGGGATTGCTGCTGGTGAGACACTGCCAATTTTGTTTTTATTTAATATTTTTATAAAAATGTAACTCAATATCTGTATAGCTGATATAGCTTTGTAAAATACATTTTAACTAGAAAAAAATTATCTGATATTATATATATCCTTATATAGATATCCTTATAGAGTAAATGTTAAGGGAATATTTAAATATACCTACTGCATAATGAACTGTAAATAGGACGAATACACCACTATAAAGATTAAATATGTGATATTTTCTAAATTAATGATGAGATGACTATCAGAGCCCCGTGGTTCCCGTTCTCTTTTAAATAATTTAAGTAGCTTAAGTTAACTTGAGCTTAAGCTAGCTTAGCTTAACTTTTATTATAACATTATCTATCTCTCAGTAAGTTTCGGTCTAGACGTTTTATAGATTAACCGGAACACATAGACAGATAGACTTTCATATTATAAATATCTAAGAAATTTAATTAATTTTTGAATGTTATCCGTACAAAGTATGAATTCCTATTACCCTACCCCTGGGAATGTTTTCCAAGAACACTTGTTCAGTATATTTTTGCTTAGGAGCTCGGATAGTAAATGTCATAGAAATTGAAGCAGTTTAAAAAAATACATTTAACCGGAGAAATAAATATATACATACATATATATACATATATCAAAGCTACAAAATTCCGGTTAAGGTTTAGTCATAGAGCCCGATATCTTTATCTTGTGTGCCAAAGATCCAAGAAGAAAGGTTGGATCCCAACCTAGAACATATTTATATGACGATATTTGTATTCATTCTGTGTAGGGGTTTTGAATATATGTATTTGCTATAAAAAAAATAGCGTTTGTGTATAGGTATATAAGTATATTTCAAACTATCGATAAATCTCTATGCCAAATTTTATGCACATCTGTTCTGCCGTTCTGGTGTTTAGGGGTAACAAATATTCCTACTCACAAACATTTGCGTTTATAATATTTGTAAGGATAAAGATATGGGAGTTAGGTTGCTACCTTGTCCTTTGAAGCAATAATCATCTAGAGAGATTTATTTGAGTGACATTTAGATCCACGAATACTTGGACAGGGACGTAAACAGATACCGACTACCTACTTTATTTTATACTATGTAGATGTGGATGTATTGATATATCGTATTAAAAACCCTTCCAAATTCCAATTTAGTTTGCAAGTCACAAGTTTCATGGTGCGGTTCCGATTTCTCTAAAGCATTTTATCTGGTCCCTCTAACTTACTAACGAGAGGAATGGAAAGCAATTTAATTAATTTGCGACACATTTCGGTATCTCCACATTTAATTAATCTTTGCACACAAACTTGCGCGTCGTATTTCACTGCTATACATCTTTGAATATTGTAGAATAACTTGTGACTGTGTTTAGTAGTATGTGTTTAGATCTGACAAAATTATTTAACTTTATAAATACATTTACCACTTGTGTTACGGATATCAGACAACAGCGGAATCACAAATATAAAATGTTAAATATAATATATTTTTAACACCAAAACACGAAATGTTTGCTTTAAGTGAGGATCCTAATCTACGGTCCTTAATAAGGTAAGATCACTACTATTACCGCCATAGAGCCATGTAGACTTGTTATATTTTAACTTTAAGACAAAAACTATTAAATAAAATATATTTTCAGGATTTCATATTATTCTTACTTTTTTTTACCTGCTTTTGTCTTGCTATATGGTCAGTTTTGAAAGGCTTACGGCCAGTTAATATATTAAATTTTGTAATTCGTCAAAAAGTCAAAGTCAACGCATACACATCAAAATATAACTGTGTTTTTAATTAAAATGGGTCTTCCATTATAGTATGGCTTAGTCTAATTATATTTTGCGTCTGTGAAGTAAAAATAATTATACTCCAACCACAAAATAAAACAAATTCGATACCAAACTGTTATCTGCAAAGCGCATTCGCACAAAACCATCCACAGCGTAAATATCCGCATCCATATTCTTACATGTTTTTCCGACGAATAATTTTCATATGCTCCACTAGCGACATTCATTAATTTCATATCAACTGCAAAAAGCCCGATAAGAGAAAAAAAAATAAAGCTGCACCGTAGTACCTCGAAAGGAAATGATCCATGCCCAATCAAGTAAGTATCCACCCGAATGAGAATACATAACTTCACCAGAAGAATCGTTATGAGCCTTTGAGGCGTCTATCTAAGTACTCGCCTGCAGGCATCTAGATTCGTTTTTTCTTCCACGTTCTGTCCTTACAGCGCATACTTTATTTCTATTTGCCCGTACCGCGAGGTAAGCGGGGGTGGGCAGGGGGGGGCGGTTAGGGACACGCGCGTTGGCGTCGCCCCAGCCAGTTGAGGCTGCGACGAGCGCGAGTACGCTTGTCACGGACGCTCTTCAACGTGAAAGAACTGGAGACCACCATAGTGTGAGTGACGCGAGTGAGAGCTACACATGTGTGCAATGGAATGACCTATAGTGAACGGATCGTGACTTGTGATGTCATAGTGGTGCCGTGCGACTAAGTGAGTTCCAATCGAGTTTGTGGAGTACCAGTGCAGCAAGCACGCTGCCGGTAAGTCAACGATTTCTGCAATAAAATTAGCATAGTAACAAGTTTGGGCCTTCAATTTGTTAGGCTTCGGCCTGGGCCCGGATTAACACCGTGCGCTGACACGGATAATTAATCATATTTTATACGCGCACCAGGTTCCCAAACGTTTGTACGCTGTCTAATAAATAACGCACTAATTACAGCAAGGGTTAATGTGTGCTCGGGGACCGTTTGAATCTGTATTGCGAAATATTATCGGTTCAATTTTATATGCTCTTATTTCGGTTGATTAAATTTTAATGAAGGTATAACTAGTAAATTGATAGTAATGTTAATTGTTAAATGTATTGATAATTTATTAACATCTTTATGTTCGGTATTTTTTATTTTACTTTTAATGCGAGATTTGTGAATTTGATCAATTCGCATGTACGTATTAGATACTGGATTTGAACATTGATTTTTAGGGAACATAGTCATATAAATTTTATCTAAATTTTATGTAGACCTACGTTGGACTCTCAATTATTTACACATGGATTCGATAAAGTACTTTAGTAAAAAGATGAAAGAAAAACTTACGCTTACGGAAGAGGATGGACACCGTGAATTGTTCAACGAATCAAAAGAGAAGATTACAGTCGGTCTGTATCACGACTTACGATTTTTAGGGATTTCTATAAGAGCTTGTCGATTATTCCCATTAAAAATTAAACGTTTAATAAGCTTTTTCACCTTTTAAAGCTCAGCGTTGTGGGATACAGTAAAATGCGGCACCAAACTAGTTTATTGGTCAAAATGAGATTTCTGACGTCATAGTTTTAGACGTTTTTATTAAATCAACGTTATAAAACCAAAAAATATGAAATTTTTAGAAAAATGGCTGTTAGTATCAATTATACCAATAAACTTTATTTTACTGATTACCAAAAAAAGCAGCGCAAACATCATTTTTTTATTAAGATTTGTATGTTACGCAACAAACATAAATAAATTGGGTATTCGAAAGACGACATTTTTTACTCTAGCAGTTATGTATGAAGGTATATGAATAAAAACTGTAAGATTATTGATTTATAAATATTAAATATTGATGAAAAAAATATTCCGCATGAAACCAACTGTGGGTCTAAAGACATTGCCATCTCTAATCCAATTAAAATTTAAATCGATTACTATAAAAAAAATACGCTTGAGATAATTAAATTTTAATGATCCTAAACGTCATGGTGCAATTACGTGTATCAGCTGTATAACTTCGGTCGTAGGACGTCCACTGTTGGATACAGACTCAAGATATTTTCGCAAGGTTTTTCAGTTTCATTCAGCTCATATGCGGCTTGCATCCAGAATCTTCTGGAGTTTCAATCAGATTGTTTGCCCACATTGTGGGTGGACACTGGACGACCTACGGTTCGCTTTCTAGAGCGTGGTTTTGATTCGAGAATTTACGGCTTCATTGATCGTTTTACATGTTGTGTGCCCTACCTCTTCAACTTGCTAATTCACTGGGCAATGTCAATAACATTTTTCTACTGTACAGTCCTTATTAAAGACTATATTTGCTAATTATAGCAATGAAAAATTAAACATACATTAAATTTTATGAAGCATAAAAGTTTATAAAAATAAATTTTTGTGTTTTTAAACATTATTTTTTATTTTGTAATAAGCATTTGCAGTCTACACGTATTGAGTTAATTTTGTTACGCATCCTGAAAACATTCTTAGATCAAAAAAGATTAGTGTTTGAGATATATACGTGGTTCACTGGTTGAACAATAAAAAAAATACGAAGAGACAGACATACTTTTGCATTTATAATATTAATATTTGTAACGGACTCAAACAAAAATAACATGAAAATTGTAGAGAAATCTGGCAGACGCTCAAGTGAATAAATGAATAAATAAATGCGCTTTACAAGTAGCTGATCTAAAGGACTTGAATTAAAGTTACTGAAATTAAAGCTTTATATTTCATATTGCGAAACAAACTGAGCGTGAATCCAACCACTGTTAGACCCTTTAGTGCTTTATGCTCCATGTCAATTCAAAAAGAACCTAATCAAATTATGACAATATATGATTAAACTATACAAAATCTCTATAATATACATTCTTTCCATAAATTGGCTTACTATATTATACGGGGTTTTTCGGGATGAACATTTAACCAGTTTTAATTAATTTTTGCTTACTATATGATCCAACTTGAGATATAGGATAATTATTTTTTAATTTATAGTCGAAATGTTTTTTTACATATATACATCACGCTTGAGTCCTTTTGGGATGGGCAGAGACTTTCATACACGCTTGTTTGAACTTGGTACTTGTCACCAGGCCCTTCTTTGTAACCTCTTCTACCTATTTAAGACATTCGCCGAGGTCGTTCTTCCACTCACTTTTGTTTTATACAATTGTACAGTCATTATAATTTCATCCATCCTTTCTATTTGTCCAAGGTATCTCAATACTTCTTTCTCTATTTTGTCACAACATCAACTTTTACACCACATTGATCTCTTATCCTACCACACATACTTCGAAGTGCTCTCATTTCATCAGCATTTATTATACTTGCGTGTTTCTGCTGCAATACCCAACATTTACTACCTTATGTCAGTGTTGGAACCAACACACCTCCATGAACAGCCAATTGTGACCTTTTTGACACATTTCAGCTGCCCTTTGAAGCGTGTAGGGCTCCATTAATATTATTTTTAGCTTTTACTCATTATTCAATATCTTTTTCATACTTCCCATCTTTTGTAAAAACACTTCCTAGATACACAAGTTTGTGTATTTGGGAAGTGTTTCACTTGTTCAACTTTCATATAATTGTTCACAATTTAACAATTTGTTAAAATTTCCTCCTTTTCAATCACCATCATTTTTTTCTTACTTACATTCACTTTCATACCTTTGCTTTTAAAAAAATCTTGCAAAATCGTTACCATCTCTTGCAACTCTTCAGCTGACGATGCTAATAATACTTGACCAGCAGCGTTAAAAAGATATTTGATGATTGAACCATTCATGTTTAATTCAGATTTCCTGGCTCTATTATCCGACAGATACTTGTCTATAAATAAGTTAAAGAACCAAGTGCTGCACATCTCTGTGTGATATCTCTATGGATGTGAAACCATTCAGTGTATGCACCGTTTATTCTAACGCGAGCAGCACAATCCTCGTATAGAGATTGGAATGCCCAAATCAGACAGTTACTTACTCCATATACATAATCTTCCACAATTTTTTTCGTACTACTCTATCATAAAAATATAAGAGAACATGAAGTTTACGCTTCCGTGGGAATAAATAACTTTGCGTATTAAATATAATATCTGTATATAAGTTAAACTTAAATCGTTTAAAGAGTAGTTTTATAATGAGTAGTAAACGTGCATGTTTTAGAAAATATTGTATTAAATCAATAATTTCTAACACACCTACCAAATATTACTGCAGCAAATGCTTTCAGTTTTTAAATAGTCTCTATATATAGTATCAGCAGTATCATAATGCAGAGCCTAAACTATAAGTGTAAGAAACTAGAAATTTTGCACATTTTTGAAAATTCATCCAAGCGAAAGTGCAGTTTAAGTCAGTGTAAAGGTTCAAGGTCAAGAAAAACTGGTGGTGGTGAAGGTTTCATCAATACTATACAGTAAGTTTTAATGGAACCTCTACCGGCGTTGGCCCTACAAACTGTTATCTTAAATTACGTTTATTATATATAACATGAACTTACACTGTGCCAGATGTCGTATGAAGTGACATCCAGCCGAAATAACGTAGCTGAACTGCAACAAGACGGCGATCGGTAATGACTGGATCATCTCTGGGATTGCTTCCAAGGTTGCTCAGCTTCGAATTTTTATTAATGCCCCCTTACTATATATGGTATTACTTACTTTATGATAGCTACTATTGAACATGTTTGTTGGAAGTTTACTATCCAATATGGTGATGAATAATGCATCCTTACGCGTTTATCATATTATTTATAAAATAAATATTTTATAAAATAATGTGATAAACGCATAAGTATAGATGTATGTTTGTCAAGTATGTTTCACGCCGGCACTACTTAAAAAAATGGCAAAGAACGTGAACATTGGAAGAGAGTTTGTAAGAGTACATAGGCTACTTTATTATGAAGTCGTGTTCTTATGGGGTAAATTTAGTTTTTTTTTATATCGAATTGCCACAGTTAGTCCTTGACAGTTAGTCAGGGAGTGACATAGAATACTTCTCGATATAACATGACCTCTGAAGGGTTCCGGAGCAAGTCGCGAGCGGTTGATGGTTTGTAATAAAAGTAATATTACCTGTAAATGCCCACAAATATGGCTGACATATGATTCAGTTATTTCACAACATTATAGCCAAATCCCAGACTTGTCTAAGCGAACATGAGCAACGGTGCCAATAACAAATGACTGGCTCATTTATTATTTTGACGCATAAGTCCGTTACGTGAGTAGGAACCGTAAAGTATAGGAAATGTCACTCAAACGATTGCCGCCGATAGAAATGTCTGGGCAAAGAGAAAATTATGCTGTTATGAAATGAATTATCGGTTTTTGTTCACCTTCACCTGGTTAGTCGTGTGCGACACAATTCTGCCAATACCAAGTGTGTGCAGGTAAAGGATTGGAGTGGAATGCTTGCAACTTATAATGAAATTATTGTTTATTGACAGTTAAGAGACATGATTTTGTGTTTGTTGACAGATTAAAATCTCAAGTATATTGATGGCAATGTGATAGGCTTTCAATAACAAGTGACATGAATCTCTTGATAGACTATAATGGTGATACAAACTATAAGTCCTTTAGCAAAATATTGGTTTTCAGTTTCTTTATACATTTAGTTAACTATATTAATTGTGATTTTTTTATAAAATATATATTTAAATTTATATAACAACGCTATAGGTACATTGAGATGATTCTGACATGAGTAGTTTAAAGAACTTGTGTTACGATCATCAAACGTTAGAGGTATAACAGATATAGTACTTTAATATAAATATTTAAATCGTAGACACAAAATGAACACAAATATTATACACATAAATATCTGTCCTGGGTGAGGATTGAATCTACGACTCTCGGTACACTAAAAAGAACCAACAACTAGCACCAACGTCATCGGGCCCGTCAAAACCTACTCCATCCGTCAACTATAAGTTTTATAGCTAGAGATTGGCAAAACAGTATCTTTAAGCATTTCTTAAAGTGCATTCAAAATCACTGGACTTTATTATTTAAGTTTCTAGCTGACGTAGCACGGTTACTGATCGACCTGTTGAAACGCGGGCAAAATGGCAATATATACTCATACTTAACGTGCCTTGTGGTACCGACAGAGTAGAATAGTAGCTCCTTCTGAACCAGGTGTCATAAGAAGCGATTAAGGTACCAGAACCGAGAGATGGCGGTATAAGAATCCAAAACAGTGGAGCTCAAATCTACAGGGCGGAGATGGCCAGCAACATCCCCGTCGCAAAAGCTATGCTCTGCAATTGCCAACACGCTTGCCCAGCGCGGCAGTTTTAGGCATATGGGAAATATTCTTTCTTTCCTTTCTTGGGGAGGCCTATATCCAATAGTGAACTTTTGGCTGATATGAATTTATCTCTAAAAATCTAGTATAGGGCAAAAATTAATTACGGTACATTAATTAAGTCTTGATATATTTTATTTGCTCTTATATTTTGTTACGGATCGTTTGTAATACGAACTTTTGTTATTAACTAATACTAGAGGTCTACCCTGACTTGTATGAAAAATATAAAAACAAAACAAATAACTGACAAGAAGCCAAAAATATCGTGTATGTAAGTTATTACCTTCTGTAGTCGTATTTAAAGCTTTTAAATATAAGGTAGCTTTTAAACATAAAGGTCGCCTGCATTAGAATTCCACTCACGCTTATTTCTACCGCTAAATAGCAGCGTTCGCATTGCAGTATTTTGGGTAAGAGAGGCACTGAATTAACTGGGTAATGTGGCATAATATCCGCAAGTCACCGGGTTGGCCACGCGTTAGTGATATCTTTGTGATATTACAGGCGTCTATAAGCTGCAGTGACGCTTTCGCGGATTTTCTGATTATTTGTCGTCTTAGGCTATTATCAAAAAACTAATACAAACTAAATTACAGCATAATATGTACAACAAACTGTTTTAAAACATTAAACATTATTTCTTACTAGTCTCTGTTAGAAGTACTTATAAAGTTCTTTCGAGTATTCATTAACCTTCAACACATCATTCATGTACTATGCCCTTTGTCTAAGGGTTTTCGTGACTTTCCGAAATTAGCGTCTTAAAGTGGGGCAAAGGGATATCTGATACAACAACAAATTTCTATATATTTGATAAAGCACTTGTATTACGGCCATCCGACTTTAGAGGTGTTTAATACGTATGTAAGTAATCATACAAATGTAATACTTACATACGTATTAAACACCTGACCATAGGAAAAATACAAATATTCGTGTAAATGTTAATAATAATCTGGAATAGGATCGAAGCCCTTGACGAACATGATAGGATCACTGTCATCTGCGCCTTCGCACCCTTAAATAACTATAGGTAAGTTCTTATAGACACGTACACGTCATCCAAAAATAACGGTTTTGTGATATTAAGTAACGTTATTAAAAGAAACACAGATAAAAATATAAAATGTGGGAGAGTGCCAAGAAGGCACTTTGCCCGGCTAAATTGCTACACTTAGCAATAAGTACGATCAAAGACAAAACTGATACTTTTAGCAAGAGCGATAACAATTCGCTTGAATATTGCATTTTTGGCATCTATTAATAAGATGCTTCGTAAGTTTTGTATACCAACGTTCTTTATATATTAAACATGTCTAGATACAATCTAAATACATTTTTGTTACTAAATGACAGGCTCGGAGGCGTATCGCAGTAGACGCAGTGTCTGGTCCGTAACATAATCGTTTTAAACGAATCTCGTAGTCAAGCCATTATTTGACAACATCTCAAACAATGGCTTGACTACGAGATTTCGATTCTTTGGATTATTTAATCTACTTGTTAGATACTGATAATAAAAATACATTTACGCTTTGTTACATATCTATCAACGTAATTCAATTTTTGACGTTTCCGAAACCATGAGTGTATTTTTTTTAAAGTAACTAAGTTGTTATATCTGAATTTTTACTACTTTACAATTTAAATTAATTTAATCGAGAACCAATAACAACACACTACGTTAGTTTAAAAATAAGAAAGAATATATAATTGTATTTTTTTATAGCTGATTTAAATTTTCCGTCAGTATCTGGAACGATTCTGCAAAGGTGAGGTTAATTATTTTTTGTTTATGTTAAAATTTTATTTAATTATTATACGGTCTTCCTCACTAAAATATATACCAAACTAACTAAAGCCTGTATCCTAGCACGGCACAGTATAAATTAAACAATTCGATTTGACGTCTAATGAACAAATTTTAAATTCGACCAGCTTTTGATTCTTCCAGCTATTTCAAAAGGTTTTATTACATTATCCACATGCATTTAATACGAAACCTTTAGTGAATTTTGTATTAGAACTTGTCGAAACCTAATCTCTTTGCCTGCTATTAAAAAGGCGTAACTTGAATCAAACATGCATTATTTATGATCATACATCACGAAAGTAGCAGTAGAGGTATAATTTGGCATATTTAAACTATTTGAGTTGAAGAAATGAAAAGTTTTCTGTGAATAAAGTGTTATTTAAATACACTCGACTAAATTAAATTGCTCTAAGTTTGGAACACTTAACTCTGTTTCAAATTTCAGTAATAATCTCTCTAATTAAAATTTGTTTTATAATTATTTAAACCATTACTACAAATAAATTCATGTTATATAAGACTGATAAACTAATATATCGACGTAGTGCTCAAACTATGTGGACTATTTTTTTCAATTTTGCATACACTTGTGTATAATTAAAAACGTAGGGAGTACTTAATAAGGATTTTAGAAAAATCAACTCTTAAAGCGAAAAATGGGGTAGTTAGTTAGTTATGGGCATAGTTAGTATGAAACAGCTGATTTCTAAGCTATTCGAATGAAATTTAATATAAATGTTTTCTATTGAAAGAAAAATATTTTATATTTCATGTTACAAATTAATCCTGATTCTGGCGAACGAGTTGAGCCTGTAACTAGTCTGAACTTAAAATAAATCTTACTGCAGATTCGTTACGTCACTGACCAGAAAAGATCACGTAAGAAAAGCTAGAGTTTAAAGATCTTAATCAGGGGAAGTTTGACAAGGAAGACAAGTTTGAACTTGATGAATTAAATAAATTGAATTTTTCGAAACATACGTTATAAAAGGTATAGCACTTGGCTATACTTTTTATAATGGTCATCTTCATGGGTACTCCATGGGTACCCCTTTTTCTTCTGGTTGTACTGTCAAATAGTTGTCTAGTATATTTTATTCCAGTTTCAAAGATGCGGAAGGAAGAATTGCTTGGTAATGCGACAAAATACCTTCCTCCGATAAGTTATGCAACGCGATAGTGATATCATTGATGAAAGTGCAATACCGCGTAAGTAGGAGTTGCTAATAAAGTTGGAAATTGAATTAGAAAAGATAAAAAATGGACAATATTAACTTAAGCTATTACATTACACGGTAGCTTTTACACGGTATTGAAGTATTATCGACGATATTATTATGATGTTCATAATATCATCATGGAGGTACTATTCTATTCCACCGGTATCAGACGGCTTTGATGATAGGAGCATGTATAGGCACGGTAACGATACGATCATTATGTGCTTGTTCTTAAAATAGATAATATAAAGAAAGAATATTACAGTCCTTAAATTTGAAGTCCACGTTTTAACAGAAGACTACCCAAAGGAGGGAAATTGTTTCACAGGGCAGACGTGGTGGCAATTGCTGTGCGTAGTTTCGCGACAGGAGTGCTGCTGCCCATCATCATATCTTCAACAATCGGTTTCAGTATCTCTGTCGCCTCTTATGACTCCTGGTATAGAGGAACATGCTACTGCTGCCCCCACGGCAAATAAGTAGTGACTTTAGTTGATTGTATTGTAGATGTGGTTCGGATGGTTCTTCGCATGGTTTGTTTGACTAATTAAACCTAAGCAAACGGCAATAACTACAAAGCAATTTTTTATTTATGAATAAGTTTAAGTTATTTCTGGATACAGTTGGAATCGGGATTGTTATTTGTTTCTTTTTTCAGGTTATATCTTTCAAATATTAAGTATCAATTTGAAATGGCTTGTATATCGAACGTCTAATTTTTAAATACTAGTCTGTCCCAGAGTTACCTCTGGTGTCTTCTTTGAAATTTACCTGTGTTTAATTTGTGATGTTTATCTTTTTACGCATCTTTAATGATAGTCATAAAGTCGTATTATATTAAGTGTACATTTTTAACGATGTTGTTTTTAAAATGGGTTTTGCGAAAATTTAGTTTATTTTTCATATTTGAATATGAATTCCTATTTGTCTTTGTCACGGCATCACGTGTGAACAGAGGGAACAATTACGTTAATTCTTTATTCGTTGTGTTTGTTATAAGTCAGAAAAAGGTTAGAAATGACCTTGTGTGGTCTACCTTCGATTGGCTTGCGTATATGCAGAGATTAATCAATTTTGATTAAGCAAGGAAAATATAAAGTTATTGAAGAAAATGGCATTTTATGTTTTTAATTAACTTAAATTATTAGCGATATCTTTAGGTTTGTAAGACTACTAATATAAATTCATTTAATACCGTCAAAAGTCAGTGAAAGCAATACGATTATTTAAATGAAATAATTTAATTTCGAAAGTTTGCTCTCAGCAATAAGATACCAAATATTTTGAAAATCCACTCGGCGCAGCGTGGTACCGAATAATGAAAGAGTCACGGAAATTTTATCTGATAAAAAATTTTGAGTCTAGGCACTTTTAGTACTAATGTTGTGTACATTATTCAGAACCGAGAGAAAAACTACCTAGGACAACTGAATGACTTTGTTTCATTAATTTCTACAACGCTTTTTTATATGCAAGTTAATATTTAATATTTATTTGCTAATAATTACAGTACTGAAAGATTTATCATTAAGCCGGGCTACTGAAAAAATAATGAGGCCAACACAGTCGGCATACGATAGATCCATTTTAATCTTTGAATATTTGAATAATGTATGCCGGGAGCTGTTTGGACTGCGAGTCGGGAAAGGAATCGATTTTGTTAAAAATAACATTTCAGAATGTCAGTTTGTTATTTTGTCTACTACTTTGTTTGTTTAACTAATGTAGCTTCTATTGTATTATATTGTACAAGATGTAAATAATGTTTATTACAAATTCTAGGACTCTTTCTGCCGTATTATCTAGTATTGGACGCCCTCTACTAGACAGATCTCTTGAAGTAACTTATATAGCACCTGTTTTTAGATTATTAGAAGATTTGAGCTCATAATTATCAAGTTGGGCAGGCGTAGTGAAAATCGCAGGCCTTAGCTCCGGGCGGACGATGCTACTTCCAACCCCCATCATATTGCATTTGGGTAGCCAGCCATTGTAGGTAGGTATAGCGCTATCTTTTGGCTCCGGTACTCCAGTCATCTCTTGCTATACCTAGTATATAAATACCATTATAATTGCTAGTGAATTTTGATAAACAGTAGATAAATGTGTTTAGTTTTTTATATATTTATTGTCACTATTATATGGTGATTTTTAATTCCTATTTTATGTATTTTAACTCACATATTTATATATTATATTTATATATTGTACTTGTGTCACTTTCAAACAAACGTATAATTTATTATTGGAAATGTATTTTTAATTGTTACCATGTTTCTACAAGCATGACATTATTAATATTATAAACAATAATAATTATAATGGCTTGACCCATGCATAAGGTGTCGTAAGAGGCAACTGAGGTACCGGAACCGATAGGTGGTGGTATATACACCCGTAGTAGAGTAACTCAAATGGAACAGGGCAAGGATGGGCAGAAACATGCCCGTCGTTTAGCCCCGCTCTGCAATTGCCACCACGCTTGCCCAGCGTGGCTAATATGAGCATAATCCCACTTTCATGAAAGGCCTATGTTCAATCATCTATGGCAAATATAAACGTATGAGTTTCTGCATAAGATATAAAAAGCCTGATCTTTTCAGTGTTAAAACTGAGGTTTTGTAAGCGTCTTTGCTGATGGAAGTTTCGTCAACCTGACCAATGTAAAACGGTCCTTCATCACCTTCAACTTCTCTAGCAATATCTTTTCTGATGCATCTTGTAATGAACCTGCTGTAAACTTATTTGTAAGACTTGTCTAGTGATGGCAGTTAGTAGTAAGATACACTGAGTTCAGTAGCATAATGAATGATGTGACTCTGTCTGCGCACAACTTTTCAAAAGTGACTATGGTTAGGTCTATTTGAATAGTTAATTAAGCCGTGAAAATCTAACTAGCAGGTAGACATATTTATTTTTATTATATTTGTGTGGACATGGAGGTATGAAATAACAAGGTACCACGCCATTACATGATATAATTAAAATAAATGAAGAAATTTGGGCCATGTGGTACCGACATAATATACCTCCCTGTGCACCAGGTGTCGTAAGAGGCGATTAAGGTACCAGAAACGATAGATGACGGTATATCCATCCAAAATCAGCTCTAATGCACAGAGAGGGGATGGGCAGCAACATCCCCTTCGGGATAGCTGCAATCTGCAATTGCCAACATGCTTGCCCAGCGGGGCAGTTATGGGCATAAAACCTCATTTTTTGAAGATGCTATGTCCAGCTGTGGACATCCAATGGCTTGTATGATGATAAGAAGCTTGATAATAATTAAATATAATAATTCACACAATATCTCATACATTGACCTGACTCTGACCTGACTTGCAAAAAGAACTACAACCATCTGTGCTATCAGGCCTAACGTGATAAAATGGCACAAAAAATGTAAGATGTCAAAGTTATTATCAAAGAACGATAACTAAATTAAGATAAAAAATATATACATAAATTACAAACATAACTAAATCTACTAAAACTTATATTTCTTACGATTCATAGAAATATGTTTAAATTATATTTTTCTATCCAATATTTTTATAAGCCATCTTATAGGGATTATTTATATTGGGTACTGTAATATTAGATATTCGGCGTGGCATCATATTTAAAAGGCATTAAGTTAGAAACATGTGTCAATTTTGAATAACACGCGTGAGTGCCAAACTGTGTTTTATGAGATAAGTGAAATTAAAAAACGATCGCTAAGCGTATTACACGTTAAACTCTCATCATATCATCAAAGAACTGAAACAATATTATTTTTATTAAAAATGATTTGCTTGTTCTTTTAATTTAGCGTGTCTACTACCAATTCTCATATATATATATAATTGGCTCATAAACGTATACATATGTGTGTATAAACCACAGGTGTTTTATAACTAGTCCAGGCGTCAGTCTTCCATAAACTAGAAATATATCAATTCTGTATTGATTGTAGTTACCCTGTGTAAATTTGAGTTGAGAATTAATTCCTATTCAATTGTAGATTCAATTGAAAAATTTAGAAACAATCTTCAAATTGTCATTCAAATTTCAAATATAAATAACCGATGATTATTATAAACGTTATTTCTTTATGTATCCATGAATAGACGGGTGGATGTTAATAAATTTGAAAATATATAGACTACTTTTACCCCAAAAGCATGTGTCTGTGGGAGAAACTCTTTTGTAGAAATTGACACGATATTTTCACAGTTTTAAAAGCTTACTAATCCTTTATACAGCCATATCAAGGCTTGTTCAGGAATAGAATATAAATTAAAACCTCGGAGACAAATATATAGATAAAACGAAAGATACTCATATGTATACGTTTATGAACCAAATATTTAGTCGAATAATATGTCCTGGTTATCCTATACATCAAAATAGTGTTTTTTGCAGTTTTAATTGTACAGTATACATATATCTTTCCTTCTACAATAATCCACCATCTTCTTCAATCTTTTATCTATGGTTGATCGTAGTTTTACCTTTTTATAGTACAATACTGCTCTAGCCACGAGATTCTTTTCGCCCCAACAGCCATTAATTCACTTAGCGGAATGCATATATACTTAAATGAGATTATTATTTTAAAAAAATCGCTATTGCATTTAAACGCAAATACAACTGCTTTTGAAGGCTGTATATCTTGTATTAATATTTTAAATAAGAATGACAGATGTAGTACAAAATCTGTTTTAAGGTATGTATATGTTTTGTCTATATTTTTGTACGTCTTGTTGTTGTTTATATTAACATATGGTTATTTTTTTATATTTGATTTTACTTAATATGATTTGGTTGTATTTTTATAGTTGATTTGTGTGTAGTTAAGAATAAAAAATATAACTACGTTGTGCTACTTGTTATACTGCCCGTGAAACAAGCGAATATTAATAAATAAATAAAAAAACCCGAATATCTTTTATAAATTGAGAGGCATTCTCCCTCATTTTACAAATATTAATGTATTTATCAATGTTGAAAAAAACACTATATATTTAATTCCCAAACAAATTTAATGAATACGTCCTAAATTAATAAACAAATGCATTTCGGATTGTTAATTAAAAAATAAACTTACTAAGTCCATTAGCATGAGTTTGACTGTGAAATTAAAATAAGCCATTTCCATAATGTTCGCGTTAATGACTTGTTCATTCATGTTGTTATCTTTCAGCTTATAAATAAAATTGCGTGGGTTCGTTTGAATTTGATTATTTATTTCTTTTAACACTAACAAGCATTTCAGCACATTGTATGTGGTTTTATTAGGCTCTTAAACATGTTCGATGATGTGAATATCAATGAGGTAATTTATTTTGTATATATATTTGAATGAGATTTTTTCTGGCGTAGACTGTTTTTTATTGATAACGTCCTAGTTATTTGTTTGTTATAAGATGAATGCAAATACAATTAATAGCTCGTAAATAAGAACTATTAAAAACACTTCATTATTAAGGCTGCTTGACCCTATATGCCAAACATCTATTTTCTTTATAAAAAAACACAAAGCAATGTCTGTTGAGCTGCACATATGTAATTTTTAAATCACATTTGACACCCAGGCTCAATAAAAACAAATGCACATTACATGATCCTGGGCGCATAAGTTGGCTACATAACTGAGGGCCTCATCAAGTTCGTCAATTTAGGGGTTAATTTGTCCAAAAAAAATACTTACTATAATTCAGAATCATAGTTTTTATAGTTTTATTTAACACAGCATTTGGGTGTTTAATTAGTATATGTCAACTTTATGTATTTTATAATAAGGGATATTATCAAATGCGCGATCGCATCCTTCATCTGTTTCATCAATATATAAGGATACCTTGTATCAGAATACAAGCTAGTGCCCACGAAAACTTCATCATGTAAAGCGTCTCGCAGGATTTTTACTACAATAAAAGGATTCATGCTTTTCACATGCTAGCTGTATATAGAGGCTGCTATGATATTGATGCTTAATGGTTCAGAAGTTTTAAAAAATCTTGTATTTAAAGATTATGTCTATAATATATTGTTCTTTGGTTTGACTATTTAACACCGTTGTGTAAAATTCCTAATTTTTATAACATTAGGAATTAATAAAAACATTTTAATTTTTCTTTACACTCAATTGATATTTATATGAATTATCAAAATTCCTTTTTATATTAATTACTTATATATTTTATCTATAGCATTGTTTGCGTGAATATCCCTTGGAGACATCCCTTGGTAAAAAAAACTATATATCCTTCGTGATAAATTCTACGAAGCGTCAAGAAGTAATAAATAAACTCATTTTAACATTTAAAATATAAATTAATTGAGGTTAAAAAAATTAGAATCACATTGGTATTTTGATCAGATTAACTTTTATCCGGTAGCTCGTTTTGTGAGGCCAATACCCTTTAAGACCAGTACTGCCGACTATTTGTATTTATGTGAAATTTCAAAAAGATTTTTTTTTATAAACTGTTTGAAGAGATTATCATATTCACTTCCGTAGAACATCCACTGCTAGACATAGGTCTCCCCTATAAGAAAGGGAAAATTTTGTTTGTATTTCCCGCGCTGGGCAGGAATTCTGAAAATCCAAGAACGTTATTTTGCGCGGGATTTCCAATGCCCATACGCAAATTTTACATTTCATCAACGCTTTTTCTAGTGAATATACCGCTATCTGTCAGTTACGATACCTCAGTCACCTTTTACGACACTTTGTAAAGGTGGAGGTACTAGTAAAAACTCCGGAACATCTCTGAAATTATTTTTGGTTTTTTTTTGTATGACAGTTACTCGGCCCGACTCGTTGAATTGGCATTACTTTTTGTTGATATCTTACAGATATACAAAATTTCGTATTTTATGAAAATAGTACTATTATAAGTAGGATATCCTTGAAACAGCAATAATACAAATAGTTTGATTTATAATAATCAATTTACGCCTAATGATAAAAAAAATAGTTTATATATTTTGTGAGATCTAAAAATCAGGTTCATAGTACAAAAATTTTTTTGTGTCCAATAAAACGGGACAACAAATTGTGGAAGATATGTGTTATAATATTAGAAATAAGCAATGACTTTAATCATGATAAAAAGAAATGTATGAAGCAGGAGGGGAATAAATCTCGGACTTCAAAAACAAAATCCCAAAAAAAAATGATTTGAGTACCAATACGGACCGGGTCGAGTAAGGCTTGCGAACAACAAGACAAAAAAACTACGTACACATTCGAGCATGTGAAATCAGACGTCCGAATGTCCACCCAGAAGCTTGTCATATAGGATTTTATGGGTGGAATATTCAGTTGTTTGTCCTCAGACTGACGCACTTACAATAATAATCGCATAATATCAGAAGACATCATAAATATTTTGCTTATAGGCACTCGAGTATGCGTGGCATTAGTTTCAATCGGAATAGCTGGAATTATTGTATATTTTTATCACTATTCTTTTGTGATACTCTATGGAGATTACCACTACACCTGACCATGCTAGTTATGGGTAAATATCCATGATTGTTGATTTTTAGATATCTTACAGCTATTTTAGTGATGCTGAAATAACAATGTTGTAAGTTTCTTATCTGCCTGTTAATGTTTTTTGCCGTAAAGCTGTTGAAAAATTATAAAGCCTGATTTATATTTATATGACTACATTAAGCATAATATAGAAGCAGTGGAAAGGCCAATGCTCTTTGTGCAATCGAATACGGAATGAGGAGTTAAACCCGCAAAAGAACTTAAGCTACCGACATAGCCCGGTGGATTAGCAAGTTGAAGTGGGCAGGGCACCAAGCACGCAGAACCGATGGATGATGTAGTCATAAGCTTTGTCCACCTTCTAGGTGGGCAGGTGATCTGACTAAAAACGCAGGATTGCGCTGGTGTGGCATATACAACCGATCCATCCTATTAGAAATCACTTGAAGAGGCCTATGCTAATATGATGACGATGAAGTATGATGAAAGACAATTAAAATACATTAAGCATCTCCGGAGATAGATGCTCTTAATATATATGGAATCTTTGTCTCTACCAGCAAGGGTTGCATGTTATTTTCTGGTGGAACCTTTCTGGTGATCAGCTTTTTCTTGTTATATAAACTTCTATTTTAATATATATATATATATATATATATATACTTCTATTTATATGAAGCTCGGGTTTACTTTTATGTCATGTCCCCTTATGTTAAAGATAGATGGATGACATAATTATATTTATTCGGCCTCCACTGTCAGTTCGGAGTGGCTGTATTAGGTTACTTTATTCTGAGCTCACATTCCAAAATATACTGGCTGCCTCTACATTAGGCTACATGCCAATGTTTAAGATGGGTCTAATTCGTTGTCCTACTTTAATACCTACTAATTTCTGAACAAGTTCCTTGTTTCCAAATGTCAGATTTAGAAATTGGGTCAATATGCAAAGGATTGCATTACGTGTTCTTCTTTCTATGGTTTTTGTTTTATTAGGTTTTTGTTTTTCTATGGTTTTTGGTAAGAAATGGAATTTCTTATCAAAAATATTTTATATTTTATTTTGGTTTGTACTTATTGAGTTAATGAAGTATAAAATTTCCAGTGACGTCGGTTGCGTGCGTAAGTCTGCTGATAAAAGTATTTTTGGCTTGTATTACTTTAGTCGTTTCAAAACCATAAATTTGAGAATCTTGTTTGCATAAAAGACGGATACAAAACCTTAGTTTTGATAAAATGAAAAAAAAAATCTTTTTAAGCCCTGTATGTACTGTTTTATATTTTATTATAAATAAACAGATGTAGTTTATGTGTTAAAAATGTTCTTAACAAATATAAGAAAGGACCTTTCATTATTTCTCATTTATTTTTCTAGCAATGTTTATTACGAATATTGTATACATGTACACACATACATTCTTATAAAGAATTGCCTATACCATTATTATATATATTAAATCATATAGTAGTATCAAGTGAACTATTTAAATCACCATGTTATTTAGCATTGTAATTTGTTAATTATATTTTTTAAATGATAAAGGTTTCGCGTATGCAGTATATTATATAAAACAACAAAAAATAATAAAAAAAATATTATAATAATTTCATCATCGTTATCATATCAGCCATCTAAAGTCCACATAGGCCTTCCCAAGATAGAAGGAGTTTTGCTCATAATTGCCACACTAGGCAAGCGTGGTAGCAATCGTAGAGCTTCAGAACAAGTACGTTGCTGCCCATCCCCACTTTGTAGTATTTAAGCTGCGCTATTTCAGATGGATATATCGTTGCCTCATACGTCATCTGGTATACAAAGAGGTGTTACTCTACATTACAGTTTTAATAAATTTCAAATAATTTAAATCAAGTTAGATTAGACAACTAAAATTAAAAAAGCTATAACTATTAATTGAATAACCAGACTTATGTTACATAGAAAACAAGAAAAAAACAAGAAAAATTTCGCACATGTTATGTGACTACAGAAATTTAGAATATTTAATTATGAGTAATAATTATGGTCATAATTATTCGATACTCAGTGTATATTTTTGTCAGTGTTCTGGCAGGGCAAAATTCTACGTCCCCTTATACCAGGTGTCGTAAGAGGCTGAGGCTCCAGGCTCTGAGGCCAGGTGGCTGAGACTCCAGGACCAACAGTTAGCGGTATATTTATCCGTAACAGTATAGCTCAAATGCACAGGGTAGAGATGGGTAGCGGAATCCCCGTTGCAAAGCTACGCTTTGCGATTGCCAACACGCTTACACAGAGCGTCAATTATGGGCATAATTCCCACTTTTTTGGAGAGGCCTACAATAGTTGATGAGGTAATACAATCCTTTAGAATGAGAAATTTACAGGTTCAAATCCCGCCTGAAACCCATCAATTCAAACAAATGTTCAAAAATGTTAGTTTTGGACACTTATGGACATGGACTAGAATAAGCTCTTTCTCTTAAAAACATTTACGTTTCTGGAATACTAATAGGAATTGTTTGTTTTTATTAGAAATATAGAATACAAAAAATCGAAGTGGACTTTTGATAATATTTTTTTATGGGTCTAAGTAACGACGGAAAGTAACGTAATTTTTTGCTTGTGCTTATAGCTTTTTATAAGGAGAGCTCAAAATTATTTAATGATATACTACCACTAAGCAAAAGTTTAGCGATCAAAGATCGGCATTGATCACATGTTGATTTTTCAATAAATAAGAGGACCTACCCAAAGGACGCAATATTTTATTGATTATATACCTCAGAATACAAAATTATGTATAAAAATCTGTTGTAAATCACAATCTCTAAAGACGCACTAAATAACGTGCTCCTCTCAAAACCCTGCGTATTTTTATCACCACACAAAAAGTAGCAATGAATGCCGACTGTGCAATACCATTGTACATCCACCGCAGGAGATTTATTAGAACCGACCGCGTTGTGAATTAAAAGAAAACACGAACAAAAACAAATGTGAAATTGCGAGCGGTGACCGCGGACAAACTGCCTTTCGATTGCGACGCGGGTAGAATTCTAATATAGAAGTAAATTGGAATCGGAGCAGGTATCGGAACTAAAGCGTGTTATGTTTACTAGTTACACCATTGTTGGTTGTGGCGCGATATGACTGCTGCTTTTTAATGGTGTGCTGGCTAACAAGTATGCAGCGTACATGAGTCGACCAAAAATGATGACTCATGCACTGTATCGTATTGTCGGGCAATACCTTTTTCCGTATAGAAAATATATGTTTCTTGTTAACAGATTAGTATGTATACAAGAATATTTTGTCGGAGTGAAATTGAATGTCACATTAAAAGCGCGAACAGTTCTCACTGGTATAAAAGATAATATTTTGCCATAGATTGTAAGAGATTTAGGTGGTTGGAGCACGAAGGGCTAATGAATGAAAAAAGAACTAAAATGATGACTGATGGAAGCTAGCGTCATATTAAAATTGAAATCCTGTGTGACCATACAATAAATCTAGAAATGGTAAGAAAAAGAAAAATTGGACAGAGCAATAGAGCGTATAGATACAAATAAAATTACGAAACGTTTCATAACGGTAGGGTATAGGAGCTGCATAATAAGCATTTTTTGAAATAGTCAATGTAGCCTATGATCAAACAGCGCTCTATAGAGACACTGTAAAAGTTTAAAAAACAAAGAAGGCTTTATGTATTGGACTAAATTTGAAAGGTAAATAGGCGTAAGATTATGTAATGTATTTACCTAGAAATTACACAGCCTTACTAATGCTCAATAACTCTGTATTTAGAGACTACGTTTGTAAACGGTCGGTCTAGAATTAATCTAACTATAATTACTTACCGAAAATTTTGTAATAAATATACTTCCCAATATATATCATTGGATCATTTGCATGAAAAAAAGAAAGAATAGATTCAAACTAAACTTTGTTTCAATGAAATTGACATACAGACTTGCTTAGGGTCATTATGTTTGTCTGTATAAAACAAATTAATTTTATTTCTATATTTTTTCTCTTTAAGAATATTATCATAATTTAATTTTTTCTTAATTGACGTTTTGATATTGCTTGTAATGGCTCTACATTAATAAGACTGGTAATATATAGTTTTATCTTGTTATTGAACGTGCAAGCCTTTTTTAATTAAACAAATTTTATATAAACAACAACAATAATCTTGTTTTATTCGTGCTTTTTATTTGCAGTCGAAATGTTGCATACAAAATAACCCAAGGGGAATCTATGCCTTTGACTTTGGCACTGTAAGACGCAAACCTAATAAAGTGCGAAAAACATATAAAAAATTAGCGGCATAGCAAGTATACCCCGAGTAGCCTTTGTAACAGGGAAGAAATTACAGGCAGTAGCTTTTGGCTAAAATAATTCAATGTTTATGTTTAGGCTGAAGGAAATACCATTGTAGATAATAATTTAAACTATATATATACATTAAAAATCTAAGGAGTCTGTTTTTATCTTTATGTAGATATGTTTCTATATTCGTCATCATTATGATACTAACCGTAGAATGGCCACTGCTAGATAGAAGGCAAATATGACTCATAATTGCCGCGCTGGGCTGACGTAGTGGCAATCACAGGGCGCACCTTTTTTCAGTGTTAAATTAGTTTATATTTCCTTCAACATCCAGAGCATTATGTTTTTTTTTGCAAAGTTTGCGAGATTGTAACAAGACCGACGATGATCACTCAAGGGCGCCGCTAAGGATAGAACTCAGCTTAAGTGGCCGTCGCTTTGGAGGACTTTAAGGAGGAAAGATTGCGCCCAATTATACTAATGTGGTCAGAATGCGCTATGTGAGATAGAATATCACACAGTCGCCGGCCTTATAAGGGGTCCTACTCTTGGTTTTATTGGTGTTTGAGAATGATGGTAAAGGCGTTAGATATATACAACAATTTGTTTAACGGAGAGGTCTGCAGCTTGAAATACTAGTGGGTTCGAGTGATTAGGTGCCTCGTCAATGCAACAACGAGACACCTCAGACACACTCACGAATCAAAGGGGGTGTGCTATAGTTCTATGGGGTTGCATGTAACATAGAACTGAATTGAAATTAAAGCAAATATCTGTACTATTGCGTGATGGATACCAGTACCACTGTCAGTATCAGCGCCGTGACATTAGAATTTGTCGTGTATTCTGCTGAACACTTGTCGCGTCAACGTGTGAATAATAAATAGTTGTCTTCATTAGAACACGCATTATTGCAAATTCTGTTTATTTTTACCTTTGCGAATTTTTAATGGATATGTTTAGATTTTTATGGTACTGCGGCAAAATATTATGTCGTAGCAAATTTCACAGTAAAAACTTTATTAACTCAATGTTCGTTTGTCCATCATGGTTCTAGCATTACTTGGCAATGTAAAAAAAATACTGAATGCACACATCTCATACATTAACCTGACTACGTTATTAGTCATTTAAAACGCTTTTTTATGGACATGAGACAACAGAGAAGTCACAAATAGAATACATAGATACATATTTAACACCCAGATACTGAAAAAACTGAAATGTTCATCATATCAATCATCATACAAACTTTGACACATAGGAACACTACCCAATGCTCCATTGGCCCGTTATCAGATAATTAGTTATTTATACACCTTAAAAATATATAATAATATTTATATTGCTACTGAGGATATAAAACGATACTTAACTCAGGATTTATCCACTACACGTTTAGTTCTAGTGCAACTAGAAACGTGGGGCTCATTACTAATTAATGTTGGAAGCGTGTAGATAATGACGAGACGGAGTTACTAAGCATCTCCCGTCTTCGTATAATCCTCCCTGGGCCAATTTCAAAGATTAAGGTAACTTGAGCTTTAACTAATGTAGACCAGCATAAAACCGTAGTTAAATCTTTCATGGCTGAATTATTTAGGTCACTGAGCTCTATACAATAGATGGATACTTCGCAAATGATGGATAGTCAGATTGTCATGTTGATTATAAATTAAATAAGTTAGAATTCTTTGAGATTTTAAGATACAAAGGCTCCTACACGCAACTAACAGTATCGAAAAAAGTAAACAACAAAAATGTAAAATATTTATATAAATACTCGACACCGTTATCAGACATACTGCAATGCTGAATAAAATTTATTTTATTGTGCTCATTAAACAGAATCATAGGATAAAAATATTTGCTCTTAAAATCTATGAGATCTTGGCAAGCTGTAACTTCAAAAAGAAGTAGCACAACATGACTTACTTAATTATAAAACTCTTCTTAATCAGACGTATAATTTATGAATTACGAATGAGAACTCTAAACTAAGTAATTAACAAAATAGAGAGAGAATCAACAAGGAAAACATTCTTATACATTGACCTGACTTCGTGATAAGACGCTGAAAGCATTTGTGTTACAGACAACAGAGAAATTACAATTATAATACCTAAATATATATTTCTAACATCCAGACACAGGACAAACACAAATATCATCAAATAAATATTTCTCCTGGGTGGGAATCAAACCTACGATACCTAGCGCATTAGGATTACTACCATTTGCGCCATCGGGCCCGCCAAACATTATACTAACCTAATCGATATAAATTGACATAATAACTTTAAACGTGACACAGACATTACTAGAGTTAAATACTCAAAAGCTTCAATTATTCCACGGCATAACGAGTTTCGTAGATAGTAGACTAATCAAGTAAAAAGCTCGTTTCAAAATCTGTACAGAACATTTTCTCGAAATATCTTCTTTACTACATCGAATCAAATTGTTTGTGATTTAAAATACAAGCCAATGCACTTGCAATGTCGATTTTCTGTGTCCGTCTACTGAATGGAACAACAGGGACCAGCTATCCCTCGGGAAACATAACTCCAGCAAGCTTGTATTACCCACAGCACATTTCAAATAAAGGTTTATTTACGACTTCCTATTTCGTTCTGGTGTCCTGGTATATGAAAACTAAATTTTTCACTTTTATGTGAAAAGTTAATTTGGTACATAGTGCAAAGTCGGTTGCATTTGTTCCGGTTTGCGGCATAACTGTGAATGTTCGCAAAATTTTCAAATTTTTGTTCAGTGTAAAGTCGTAATTATGGTTTGCATTTTCTTTAATGGGTAGTAAAAAGTTGTATGGGGATTTTATGCAGAACAGTGAATTGTTGATAAAATTACAACTTCTTAATTCATTCTTTATTTTTGACAATGTATATGTATTACTTGGCCGTGAGAAACCGGCAGAGTAAAATAGTGCCAGAACCGACAGAAGGCGGTATATATGAGGAGGAGCCTCCCCCTCGCGATAGCTTCGCCCTGTTATTGCCAATTAACTTGCCCAGCTGTCAAATCTGGGCAAAAAACCTCCTTTCTTGAAAAGGCTTATATCCAGCAGTGGACTTTTAATTGCTGGTATGATTATGATGATAATATATAACATGATGCACTCAAAAAGGTTTCTATTAGGCACATGTATTATGTTCAAATTACATAAAAGGAAACAGTATAAAGCACTTGAATTCAGTGTCATTAAACTAATACATAAAAATAAAATTTATAATATTAAAATAAATGCATTTTACTTCATTTATGTAGATGTATACACAATTATATATACTAAAAATATTTGGTTTTTTTTTATATCTATGTTTTATACATAGGCAGTCAGTTAATGTAATAAGGAGTAAGTTGGTCTATATTACATCACGTTACAACTAATAGAAGCGAAGCATCAATCAAAACTGTCCATAAATGGGAGAAAAATATCCGTTATGAGAGCTTTCGTTGGTTGGGCAGCGTGAAAGTTTTTTGTTTAAAAAAATATATGCCGCCCAAAGTCTTTATTCCACGCGGACGAAGTTATTTTTATTTTTTTTTATTTATTTAACTTTATTGCACAAAATGTTACAAAATGTACAAATGGCGGACTTAATGCCAGATGGCATTATCTCCCAGTCAACCATTACACAAAACTGAAAAATATATATATATAGTTGTGCAGGCAATATATATACAAAATAAATTAACGTGGCATACATATTTGTATAAATAAACGCAATAAATGCATATGATATAAATATATATATATACATAAAATAACGTACATCAGAAATAGGGTTATAAAGTTAGAGAAGCAGCATCAGTAAATAAAGTACGGAGACAGCGTTTCAGGTTAAATTTGTTTGGGGATTGCTTAATATTCAACGGAAGCTCGTTCCATAGTCGTATAGCTGTCACTGTAAAAGAATTTTAAAAAAAACTAGAGTGATGAGAAGGAGTTAAGAGCGAAAGAGTATTGGAAGAACGGAGATTACGTTTGTGAGAGGAAGATAGGAATTGGAAGGAAGTTACACGAGCAAAGCTAGCAATAAAATACATATCTAAACGTAGACCTCATACAAACGTCGCCGGAATAAATACCGTATTCTGACTTATTTCTATCGTTAAACTTTAATGTTCGCATTGCGGTGTTTCGGTTTAAAGGGTGAGAAAAGCAAAAAAGTAATTGCTGTGTAATGTTGCATATTAGCTTCAAGTTACAAGGTTGACAATATCCTTGCTACAATACAAGTGTCTAAATGCCGTAGTGATGCTTAATATCACGCGGAACGTATGTTTGTTTGTTGACCCAGTCGAATAATAAAAAAATGCATGCCGTTTTTATTTATTAAATAATACATTTCGTATTCATGTATGAGCTGTGATCGCGACTTTGTTTGCATCATAGTCAGCAGGATTTTATTTATCTTTCTGCATTTGCTTTTTGTCTTTTTGAAATAATTTTGTACACAATTTAATGCATTCAACTTTGATATTTGTTCTACGTTAAAATATTATGACGTCACTTGTTAATCATTGTTATTACAAGTATACTTTCAAAGACATTTATAAAATAACTGTTATTCTATTATGACACTTTAATATTAATTATATTTATTATTGATTAACGCATGTATATAGACCATTAATATTTCATTAACTCAATGAATGATCCATCCATACCTACGCAGCCATAATTAATTCATTAAGATCCTAATCTAAGCCTCGTCTTAATATGTAACGTGATGTTTCTGTCGTACTACTGAAATAGAAATTCCAGAATACAACGTGAATTGCTCATTCCCTACATTCATATTAATTTAACTGTAATGCGTGTGGTGGTGTCGAGACACGAAACGGAACTTTGTGATAAATGACATTTGGAGCTATCTAAATAAAGTATTTGTGTTTATTGCATTTATGGCATGGAATGGTGTTATAGGCTCATTAGGAAAATATGTTGTTCGCGGACTCAAAAATGTTTCGTGTGACTTTTGTATTACACACACAAACTAAAACGACTTATATAAAAAAGTACATTGAAATGAATCAAAATTTTAATCTTTTTTTAAATCAGGTTTATTGTCTCTGGCGTGTTTATAAAAAAAACTAGTGATGCAACCTGACTTTATCTTTAGAGTACTAAGTAAATAAACTAACAATTGTTTAAAATTTTTCTCGGTTCCGATTGTTCTATCTCTATTTTGGAACAGTCGTTTAAGAAATATATTGCCGTGTGGTACCAGCAGAGTAGAATTGTACCTCTTTCTGTACTAGGTCTAGTAATGCAACTAAACATAAACTCAAATGCAACATGGCGGGGATGGGCAGCAGTATTCCCGTCGCGAAGCTACGGTCTGCGGTTGCCACCATGCTTGCCCAGTGCGGCAGTTATGAACAAATTTCCTCTTTCTTGGGGAGGGCATATCCAGCAGTAGGCCCTGTCAATACGATTTTCATTTATTGCAAATCAAATGAATATATTACATGCACGTCACGATATCAACATTTATTCGTATTATGTAGATCCATTGGAAAAAGTAAGCTCAAATATTTCAAAGTGGTGATAAATTAACAGAACAATAGTCCCCACTGTGCAATTTACGAGCTTCCCAGGTGGCTGGTTGGTAAAATAACGTATTATGCGGAGTTTGCGCCAACTATCCGGTTGGCAATGGCTTATGGCTTCCCGGAATACTCAACACATTACTCGATCTGAAAATGTTCCAAAGGAATGTTTTTCCGAAACATTCTGACGACCGTGGTAGACTCACAAATAGAACTAGCTTTAGTACTTAATTGATAATTTCTTTCAGGAGAGATCTGCTATAGTATAACCAGCTGTTTATCTTCTTGTCGTCAGCGAAGTTCTAAAAGTAGGTAAGTTAAAATTGAGTAGACTGCTGGGAAGTTTTACAACGGTAGAATCATCAGATGCATTGTCTTAAAAAGACTCAATCGAGACGGGCCCGTTGGCGGAGATGGTAGTAGTGATCCTATCTTTTGTGCCATAATATTTATTTTTGTTGTGCGAACTGGTATTAACAATATGTATTTACGTATCGTATTTGTGATTCTTCTGTTTGCTTTAAGCGACTTAGCTCGGAGACAGGCTAGTATATTAGATTGTGAATATTGAATATTATATTATATAAAATTTTTAACGTATTTTTTTTATTTAACATTAAACATTACAAATCGCCAATAATGCCGTACGCACTGTTAAAACATAAGTTATGTTTCTTAGTTGTATTGTGATGTCTTTTCGTAAACATTGTAAGAACTATAACCCACAAGTTTGTCCAGAGATTGACTACAGAAGTACCAGCTTTTCACTTGTAATATTCAATAATAGCATATCGAGCAATGTTCCCCCTTTTTTGGGAAGGTCCAGCAGTGGATATCTGTTACAAATGATAATAATATAATTTCGATGGATATGCCATAGTATGTCCCTACTCATGACAAATATTTCTATTATAAATATATATATTTATAGAATATACTACCTCTAAATTACAAAAAGGCATCAATTGTTAGTCTTCCGCAAGCTGAGAGCAAGCAAGATACCTGACCTGCTATAAACACTATTGAAATCTAGCACTCTATTATATATTTGTTTTACAATACTCAATAATAAGTTTTACATCTCAAATTATTTATTTTTGGAATAACGCCCTGACCTTGTCAATAAAATGAATAAAACATAAAAGCAATTTATTTTCACAGAATACTCTCTCTAAGTTAATCTTCGTGAATTTAAGGACGTGCAAGTGAAATTAGCATAATTAACTTTCTGGTATTTATCTAAGTTGGTTTTGTTTGGGTTAAATTTTTTTTATGAAATATACCTACGTACAGAATTTCTATGTAAATTCAGTACGCACTACATCATATTTCAGTAGGCACGGATACATAACAAATGGTGTAGTAAAAATATAACAGTAAATTAATGTTGTTACATTATGCAGTACATTTATTATGCATACATGCAGTATTACATTAAGTGACACAAGGCTATTTTGCACATTTATCAGAATCTTATCGGACTCTATTATTACTAATAAATGAATAAATACAATACTTAGTAGCTTAAAGTACATGTGTTATGAATATTAGACCACAGACGCATTACTAATACAATACTTAAAAACATTTCAATAACACTTGTACGCAGGACATAAAGATATTTATCATCACATAGTAAATATTCGGGGTGAGGATAAAATCCTTTTGTGCAAAAGATAAGATAATATGCGCTATTAGACCCGTCTCTATAAATTGTAGGTAAAATCAAGTTATAAATAAATTAAACGTACTATGCGATATCGGCGGAGTAGAATAGTACCTCCCCCGGTACATGATGTCGGAAGAGGCGACTAAGGCTCCAAAACCGACAGATGGCGGTATGCATATCTGAAACAGTGTAGTTTAAAAAGCTACGCTATGCAATCGCCGCCATGCGTACCCAGCATGCAATTATGGGCAAAATCCTCCTTTCTTAAAAAGGCCTATGTCTGAGCAGTGGACTTAATTGGATGTTGTGATGATGATGTTGAAATAATAAAAAGAATAAACAGGTTTAATTAACTTTCCTAAGTTGAATTTTAATTGTCGATAACATGTTCGATATGTGTAAATTCTAATTGGTATACTTACATTTGTCATACGAACATTTCAAAGTTGTTAAGCATGCATTGATAAAATCTTTACTACTAACATTAATATGTTAGTAGTAAAGATTCAGAAAGATTAAGAAGCTCAATAAATTTGTTGTAAAAATTGTAATGCGTAAATATATATAAAGATTTGATAGGATCTTTTGTTATTACAGGAAGAAGTCTATCTTGCTCCCTGGCAGCTAGCTATGAAAATAATTAAAATTCAAATCTATCCCACGGGAAGGTGCTTGAAATATCTTGATAAAAAGTAGCATTTTTGTTACTCCAGACTATCATTAATCTCAGTGCGAAATTTTATCTAGATTTGATTATCCGTTACTTAGTGAAAGATTATCAAATATACATCCACACATCCACTCATTCACACAACCACACGTCCTTTTGCGTTCGTAATATTAATAAGGATATTGGTCCAAGCCGAGGTAATTAGGTAATTAATTGTCTGATTAACGTCAGATGCTACTAAAGCATGTGTAAACATGTCGATATGTGTGTATCGCTACAAACTTACTCATGGAATTCTACGAACCAATAATACTATAAAAATGTTTGTTATGCTTTCTCTTTAATTAAGTTAAAAAATATGAAATTTTTTACTTCGATAAGCTGACATCTCTCAAATGTGTAACAGGAAATTATGATATTAAAGGCGTCAAAAGACTTTTTCTACATATCAATACTTGGAGTCTATGTTGATGATGTAGTAGGCAGTAAATATATATTTTTAATCAATATACATGGTAAATAACCATTGCATTTCCCTTATCAACAAACTAAGTTATCATCATCAGCATATCAGGTTTAGAAATGCCACTGTTGTAGGCCTCCCTAAGCTACAGATATTTTTGCCTTTAATTGCCGCACTGGATATGCGTAGTGGAATTCGTAGAGCGTAACTTCGAGACGAGGATGCTACTACCCCTCCTTATCCGCACCCTGAAGTATAAAAGATGCGTGGTTTCGGATGGCTATATCACCATCTATCGGTTCCGGTACTTAATTCGCCTCTAACGGTACTTGACACAGAGGGAGATACACTCGGAACCATTCTACTCTTTTGGTACCCTAAGGCTCATAATAAATCATACATGGCCCAAATATACTGTTGGAAAATTGTAAAAAAACAAACTAAACGTTTATGAAATATTCCACCACTCTAAATTTGTCTGTAGCATTATAATAAAACATAATTATACTAAATAAGCTGTTTGACAAGAGACTAAAAAGTAAATCTGATCGAATATAAAAATAGCATGGATACGATGCCTAAGCCCTTGAAAGTCAACCGTTTGATGTGCTCGCTATATTTTCCCATAAACACCGCCTATCACCCCGCCCTCCCCTTGCCAATCCATTTTGATCCCTATCTCCAATATTAACTCCTGCCGTATTAAGTTTGGCAATTTATCGTCTAATATTTAAGCCTCCCCTATCTTTACTGTACATATAAAACTTGTTATTGCTATCTATCTATAGATTCTTAATAGGATATTGGGAGCTGCATGAATTACTAAGTGAAGGCAATGTTGTTTTATAATTAAGAATCCAAGACATGTTCTATGTTTTTGAGAACTACTCTTTAAATTACTATGGCGGTTTTATGCAATAAAGAGCTGAAGATATTATTTAATAAAAATAATCAACTCGTCTTAAAGTACTTGTCTTAAAAGTATTTATGCATTCTATTGGCTTATCCTATATTGGGCGGTTAAGGTCGTGGGTTCGAGCCTCACCTAGAGTAAAGTTATCTATTTAAATTAAGGTAATTTTAAGGGAGTACGAATGTTCCCAAAGTAATCTCAACAATATAACAAAAAAAATTCAGACCCATTTTATGACAAGTCATCTTGCAACTTGAGGGAAAGACAAAAAAAACAATTTTAGGATATTTCAAGGAAAAGTAGAAGCATTATCTATTAATATTATTTAAGATTTACTTAAGAAACTATTGTTTTATTTAAAAAAAAACAAAAGAGAAGCCGGTTTGGTAATTAAGTTTTTTTCCTTGTAAGAAGCTGTCCTTGAGGTGAGGTCCGAATGAGGATGTCGCTGACAAGATATTGCAATTTTAACTTGTCTAACTTAGTGGTTATTTTTAGTGCAGTGTGCGGTTTGGTCTTTCGTTGTCGTCTAGCAGCAGTAGTCTAAAGCGATTGACCAATCTCGGTTATCACGTGACTAATACTTCCGTCATGGTTTGCAGTTGCTAACAATAGATATCTGCCGTTATTGTCAGATTTTAAAAATCTGTAGTAGAACAAAACCGGTGCTAGTCCACCAAATTCTTACAAGTAACTTTTTCTGAGTCAATTTTCGTTTAGGGCAGGATTTGGCTAGGGGTCTTGGGTTCAGCTATTGCGACGTAAGATTCCGATTAGGGTTGGTTTTGTAGATCAAAATATCTAGGACGAAAACGTTAAAATCAAAAATTTACCGTGTTAACTTTTGCGATAACAGCGCCGTCCACATCATTATTCCTTAGCGCTGTTTCTGCCGCACTGGTGCTACAGTAGAACTCGTACTCCTAAATATACTGATATTTCATGCTTTCCATTGTGCGGTAATAAGCGACGCCGAAGAAAAAAATTAATGAGGAAAAAACAAATTAATGCGTGTTTGCAAAATTCAAATGTACCAGCTTAATGAATTTATACATTTGAAATAATAATTCTTAACCTATATTAAGATCTAAGTGGTTGGTACGACAAAACGCAGTATATTTATACCGGTGAAGACAGATTAACACGTCAGAGTAAGTAATCCTACTAGACACACTATGAAATGAAAGTAAGAGCTAGCAGAATCACAAAGCAACCGAACGAACATCGATTCAATTTAGATGACGAGGCACATTCGTTGCGCAGGGCTTTGGAAGTTCGTCCACTCAGCCAATTTTCGGCTCTGGTTCTTTCCAATGGTGCTGGTAAATAACGATTTGGGCAGATTTTTTTTAAGTACTAATATACGGGTCCAATGGCGCAGATAATAGTAATTCTATCTTGTACGCCAAAGGTCGTGGATTCGATCCCAGTCAAAATAAAAAAGCAAAAATTCTAATAATATATAGTATTTATATTTGTTCCGTGTTAGGGTGTTAAGTATTAAAGTGCTATATTAGTAGTTTTTCTTATGTTTGATATCCGTAGCATATGCTATTTACCTTGGAGTTAAGTGAACGTAGGAGAGATCGTCTGAAATTATCATTATTATATTGTTTGCTTTTTTGCAGTTAGCAAAAATGTATGTTTTACCACAAAATAATAAAAAACGGTTTACTAGTAAAAACCTGTCTCTAATTGTACATGGAATATTCCTACAGTTTTATAAGTTTATAACAAATATATTTCGACATTTTAAGATACTAGGAGAGTTCTGCCCTACTCCCTGTGGATCAAGTGTTGTTTCAAAACCGACAGATGGCGGTATTTCTACGTGAAATAATAGGGGAATAGGCTGCAGAATTTCTACCGTAGAACTATGCTGTGATGGCTACAATTCTTGGAGCGTCAAATAACGGCGAACCACCTCATAATGCTTATTCCCTATAGAAAATATTTCAAGGTTGGTAAAGATGATTTAAAAAATCACAATAACAACCGCAAGACCTCCTCTGAATAAAGGCATCCAAATCATTTCTAATAGGTCTGGTTGTATGGGGTCAAGATAGAATCACTTACATTTGAGCCACCTGGCCCGTCTTTTTTCGTCCCTGGGTCTTTAGCAGACGCAGGATTGGAAATGCGCCGGTCAAGATTTTTTCATTGTATTATAATAATAATGTCATAGTGAAATTCCATATCCTCCTTTAGTAAAATAATTTATCAGTAAGTGATCAGATAGAGATTAATCGGACCGTAATTTTAATTTAGAGATATTCGATTCATACGTTCAAATGGCGCAAACCAATACACTGTAGACTAATATGCGTTTTTTTTTTAAACAAATGAAAGTGGAATACGACTTCAAACAAAAGGGCCCTAGAGAAATAATAAATAAGCAGCTTTCAGAAAAGTATCAGATTCACTGAATGCTCTTCCCAAATAGCCACTTTCACGAAAGCATTCTTGGAGGCACAAAGAATTTTAGCATCTGTAATGTATTTTGAGCTAGTTAAGCATGGAGTTGGCAGTTCTGCCAACAATTTTGTTAGCCCATTCGCTTTGCATGCCAATGACCTCGTGGCAGAAAAATGTAAATGGTTTTACGGTTGGTTGTTACATGGTGTGCAGGGATGAGTTGAATTAATTCGGAAATTGATGGATTACTTCCTTCGTTGAGTCAATTTTTAGAAATCTCTCTACCTACGTGTTCTCATTTGTTGTTTCAAACAGTATACCGATTGATATGACATTTTTATATTAATAGGATTTCTGCGTTGATACGAAATGCTTTAAACCATAAAATAATATTGGTCAAGTTTTAATTAAACTGATTACACATATTTTAATTTGAATCAATTTAATCACAAAAAGTAGTTAGTTACAAATACATTGTAAAACTAAATTTAAAATGTTGTTTTTTGTTTGTAGAATTCCTCACAATGTACAACATCCAGAAATCCTTAGTTAAACTTGATTTCTTATCTGAATTTAACCAAAGACCTTGCGACTATTGTTCTAGCAAATTGAAAGGAAGCGGCAAAGAAGCGAGAGGCGTGGCACAACAATGTGTAAAATGCCTCAGCGGTGAAATACGACGCTGCTCTGGTTTCTACACTTGTGAACTATATAGATATATATAGATTGGCTAAAACATTTTGCTGTTCTAAAACATGATAACTTTAGAACTATTTATATTATTTGAAGAAAATAAAGGAGATTTATTACTAGTTTTCTTTGAGACATCAAGCACTGAGACTTGTTATTTACTGTATTTAGAATTCAATTGCAATTCAATTTTTTTTATAAAGTAGGTTACTTGTAGCAATGCAACAAAGAAATTTTTTTCTGACCTATAATGAACTTTGTTTTCCCCGGACAAGCTCAGCCTATCGCAAAAGCTTCTAATCAGGTATATTACTGAACTATTGGTTTATGCAAATGATCTGTCATCGTTGATTTTAAACATAAAATGCTAACCAATTATAATCTAGATACAAAACAATAAGTAGTATTTCCTCTTAGCTTTAGAAGCAAATGGTGCGTTGCGGTAGTATTCATATTTTGTAGTCCATAAGTCGTGGGTTCGATCTCCATCTTGGAAACTCATTAATAGAATTAACCTGTCTTTGTTCTGTGTCCAGACACCGTTTATATTTGTTAATAGTGTCTGTATTTCAGTAGTTATTCTAATTTTGTTTGTTTTATGGTCTGATAAGTAAGTCTAACAACACAGTTAAAGTTACTCATCTAAGAGTCAAATCAACGTATTTTGATTTTTTATTTTTTTGTAAGACCAGGACGACAAACAAGTATATGTGAAGTCTGCGTTATGGTAAACGTCACTGCAATCAATAGACTCTCGTAACATTTTAAGGATTTCACTAGCGCGTTGCCAACCTTCCGACTCAAAGATATTATGTCAAGTTAGGGCCATAGTACACGGCGTTTTTTAAACGCGCCGACGACGCGCAGATGACGCGCGTATACGCGCTTCAAACGCAATTCGAACGCAACCTAGTAACCTAATTACATACCTTACGTACTAGTACCTAGTACGCAACAAGCAGCGTCCACGGCGCCGAAAACGCGCGTTTCTGAAACACGCGTTGTCGGCGCGTTTAAAATACGCCGTGTACTATGGGCCTTACCCACTATCTCTCTCACCCTTCAAACTGGAACACAGCAATAAAACACTGTTATTTTGCGATAGAAATAAATAAGTAATTAATGTTTTTGATTAATTGTTAGTTTTTCACTGTATTTTGAAAATTACTTATATTACTGGCATCTAAAGCCAGCCCAGCCACGCCTATTAAATCAAAATTACTAGTCTCGAACATAATTTATTCAAAGGTTACTTTGTTTGATTGGATAGCTCGAGATTGATTATATACGTCTGTTCCTAATGACAACTAGTCTGTAACTAATGCTATATTGCCCGCGTCCTTGTCAGGTATTAATGGAGATTGGATAAAAAAAATGACGGTGAAAGTTTGAGTTGGATAAACACAATTGTGTTTGACTATTAGGATGAAACGTCAAACATTTTTAGTATATGAACTCGTGAATATGATTAATAATTTTGGGTGTGAACCAAATATATTATTTTGGTTATATTCCATGCAAAAATATAACATTTTGTATATATATGGTCAGCCAACGGCTTTCGAATGAGCTATTTTATAGAATCTGCCTATACTGTAACATTTTGTTTGTAAGTTTATTATCGCAGGAAAGGAGTTCAGTTTATTGAAATATATGTTAAAAATACATTTTAATAAACTGTAGTCTGTAGCAAAATGTTTATCAACGTTGAAGTAGAGAAACGCTGCGTCCACTATCAAAAGCTTTTATCACATAAATTGGGTGTAACGTCCATTGACATTGACGTTTAATGACAGTGCCATATTATGAACAGTTTCTCCTCAACTCAATGTTTGCAAACGTCTACACGATTATATAGAAAAGTCGTGCGTCACAATACCAAACTACGAATGATCCACTACTCACGCGGAAGTTTTAAATAAAACTTTTGTAACAAAAAGGATTAGAATTGTAAAAGAGACATTTGGAAGAATATACTTCGTGTATTGTCGTCTTGAGGAAGCATATTGAAATTTTAACTTTTAATGTTACTTGTTATAGTTAAGGTTCTTAATGTAAAGTCTCAACTCTTTTCAAGATAAAATATTGATTAATAATAACGTCAATTATTGTAAAATAATTTCAAAATGTACAAACTTTAATTATTAATAAAAAAGTTTTTTTAATGTATGATTTCATTAAAAAAATATCTAATAAATGTGATAGATGTAATTAAATTCATAAACGTGATAACTAAATGTATATCCATGAAGGTGATCAGTCATTAAATATAGGAAGCGTGATTTTTTTACGTAGAAGTCTATTTTGCAGTGTTACTAGTAATCTGTCCGCGATTCCATCAGCATTGATTTTACCTTATGCCGCTCCGCAAACAGTCGGTCGGGTTTTATCAAACATATTTCAAATCTATTCACTGGCTAAACCTTCAAAACGTCATGACACTCAGAGATTACATGCACATTTATAAAATTAGTGTAGATTTGAAGGGAGTATAGTTTTTCTGTCAATATAGCTGTTTTAAGTGATGAAGCCAAAATTACGAATATCGAATAACAAAGAAAGTACAAATATAATACTGAAACACATAAAATTAAACAAATAAGCCACTTAAATAATCGTCATGTAAATGTTTGTGCTGGGTGAGGATCCAACCCACGACCTTTTGGTTTTGGACTCGAGATTGTGTGGAGAGATTGGACTCTAGCTACATTATCATCATCATAGCAGCCGTAAAACATCCATCGTTGGCCGTCGGCTTCCTCAAGAAAGAAAGAATTTGCCCATAAATGCCGCGTTGAACAAGTGTGTTCACAAGCTCAGAGTGACATCTCTTGCATTTGAGCTAAACTGTTCTGGGTGGACATACAGTCATCTATCGGTGTCGATATCTCAGTCGCCTCTTACGATGCCTGGTACAAGGAAGGTACTATTCTACTCGGCCGTTACTATACGGCCAGTAACTACGATTAAACAATGAATATTATACTAAGCCTCGCTTAAACAGTTTGTTGCACTGAACAGTTAAGGCAGCTAGGAGTAAGCGTGTCTACGCCTGAGATATTATAACAAGGTATTTTGATCGCTTACTTTTTTTACTACTTTATTTTTGGTGCGTTTTAAATGCAAAAAAAAAATATATATATTACAGGATATGAAGATAATCTCTTATAAAGATAATAAAGATGACTCCTGTAACAGATTTCTTAAGAAGCAACTGAAGTACCGGAACCCACAGATGGTTTCGATGATGAAGAAAAATACACCTCATTTCGAAAGGTTAAGGTCAATATTCTCTTAATCAAATTACAAAGTCACATTTCTATCTAATCATGTGTTACTTGCCATGACTAATGTTAAAAAATATTAAATGTATGTAACAAAAGACTAACCAATAAGACGCTATGAAATGTTTTTTTTCAACGTTAGGTCTAAATGTGAAGCCAAGTTGTTTTTGCATTTATGTAAGTATAGAACTGACGACCCTTACGCTAAACACCACCTGTTAACTACTCTGCTAAATGAACCATCGAATAGTTTCACTCGCAAGTGTTGTCAACCAATAACTCTACGAAGCCGGGGTTATTTGACTGGCCTTAATCCGGAACGGAATTTGACGGTCCATTGGTTACATCTGATATACGGAGGTATCTCCATGATTAATAATTTGGCAGTAATATACCGTTAATTTGTTCTTTATATATGAACTAATTATACCGCGTTTATTTAATAAAGTTATTGAAACCACTTTCAGCGGCTTTTAAACGATTTATATTCGTAGCAATCGTTTTTAAGAGTAACAGTAAGAATGTCATAATGCGTAGCGTCTATAATTGCCACTCTGCATTGTCATCATCACATCAGCCATTGGAAGTCTACTGCTGGACATAGGCCTCCCTAATAAAGGAAAAAAATTGCCCATAATTGCCGCGCTGGGCAAGCGTGTTGACAATCGTAGAACGTAGCTCCGCAATGGATATGCCGCCCACTCTCGCCCTGTGCATTTGAGTTACAATGATTTTGGACGGATATACCGCCAAATGTCAGTTCGTGTATAGATGATACCTGATACATAGGGAGGAACTTCTTTAATTTGCCTCACTGCTAATTTGTTAAAAAAATTATTGTATTTGGTAGATTAAATTTGTTAAGGGAAGATAATACAAATGGCAAGTATCGCATAGGGTATACACCTATATGTTGTGGTCACTGTTCGGCCGTAGACGTTTTACGACTGCTATTTTACTGACGGTGACAATTATTTCTCATTAATAGTGCCCAAACTTTTACATTAATAAAATAATTATATTATGATACTTAATGTTTCTGTTTAATAATCTAAGCGCCTATATTTTTAATCAGTACAAAACCCACAACATTAAATGAGCAATATCGCTTGTAACGTCTGCTTAGTAATACGGGCGAATAAAGCGACGCATTAATTTAAGAGGCAGTTATGATTCCCACCCTTCTTGAAATAAAGCTAGTACACTTCGTAAGTATGTAAACAGTCTTTATTAAATGATGACATTTGTAATGAGAAAAAGGTTAAAGCAATCGTTTTATAGGCTATTTGATGTACGTAATTGAGTTGATTGGATAAACGGGTGCATTATACCATGACAATCGCTGAGTGATGGATTTATGGAGTTGAAAAATAGCTTCTGTTGAATATAATTAATACTGAAATAAATAAAATGATTGTTTTTATAAACAGTTAATGACATTGATACTTTGAGTATTCATAATAAAATTGATTCTGAACAACTCTAAAATCGCTTATGTAAAATGGTTATATTGCGGGAATTGTTTTTATAATTCACAAATATTTTGTGTAGGATTATCATGATTGCTGCATCAATATCAAAATTCAATGTAGAATTTCTTGATTTAAGATATTTAACATATTTATTATATAGTGTCTAACGCCCGTGGATTAAATATATAACAAATATGAAAACAACATACATGCAATAAACATACGTCCGATAAACATAACCGTTTGCAGACATGCGGTAGACATACATACATGCAGTAAGCAGTTTGTTTATGTTTACCTCCGTGACCTAAAGAACATTTAAAAAACTTCCATATGATTTTAACAATAAACGAAGTTAAATAATAATAAAGTCCAATAACATCTCATATCTGACTCCGAAGTGATAATAAAATAGCTGAAAGCACTTATATTACGGATAACAAACTACAAAGAAATTACAAACACAGTATTTGCCTGAGTGATAAATACAATAGGTACGTATTAAATACTCAGGTACCACATAATCACAAGTGATTATCACTTAAGTATTTGTCCTGAGTGTGTATCGACCTGGGCGCATATGACAGGAAAATTTAATTTATAAATGTGCAATCATCTTAAAATTAAGTCTTTACTAAAAGTACTAACATGCCGTGAGGTACCGACAGCGTAGAATAGTACACAAGGTGCACAAAGTGTCGTAAGAGGTGACTGAGGTTCCAGAACCGACAGATGGCGATATATCCACCCGAGTCTGTGTAGTTCAAATGCACATGGCGGGGATGGGCAACAGTATCCCCATCACGAAAGCTGCACTCTGCGATTGGTAACAAGCCTGCCCAACACGGCAATTAAAGGCAAAATTCCCCGCTGATATGATGATTATATCAACTTTATGTTCTTATCATAAGGTTAAAAAACAAGGGAAAAGTGTAAAACATTATTAACTACATAAAGAGTTCAATGTATTGATACTGGAAACAAATATGCCCACTGAACTTATTATTAAGGTATACTGATAGGACAGAGAATGCTTCATTCTTGTTTTATTCCACATAGACTTTGAAAGTAAATTTTAATAAGTATTTTTTTTACTTGCCACCAAAAGTTCTACATGGATAGAACTGTCACCACACTTCTTCCTTTTTTAACCGGGTTATTCTATTCCAGGTCTCCTGATACGTAAACCTGTCCAAGCAACATCTATCTATCAATCTGCTAGTCATCTCCTCAAACGGCTTTATCTTTTTAAATGTGGGACAATTGTCCAAGTTCAATCACCCATTGCCACCCGTCCATGATGTAATATTAAAAATTTAACTGAACAAACCATAAGATATCTTTTGAATTCATCGATATTCATCATATCATTATTAGTTATAATTTTTATTCTACTCCGTAATTGAATTAAAAAGTTGCCAGTTGTAGGGCCAGCCAGAGAGCTAGTGTTTCTAAAAAGGAACTACTTCCTCTCTAGGAACAGACACACTTAGAGACTCGGTCATACCTCGTTCAACGTTATATCAATAAAACTTAAAATAAAAAAAGCGGAGAGGCCTCCCACACACGTCATAGTATCTGCGGTGATATGGAAAGAATATTAAAAAGGTGAAGGCAATCTAAACGTAAAATGTTAAAATTAAATTAATCCAATTTTTTGAATAAATTGACAAATAATAATAGTTAAACCCTGTTAACTTAGTAAATCCGTATTCCACCTATTATTGTAACTCATATTATCTACTGGAGGCGAATGCTTAAAAAATAATAGCCATAAACCTAAATTTCCAATAAAGACGTGTAATCGACAAGACCACATTCAGTTAAAGAGAAAATGAGCTTAAATGTTCGACCGTTAGCAAAAAACAATGTGATATGTGAAGGAAGTATATTGCTCATGAAATTCAGCTTAAGAAAATTGCCTTTCCTTAGAAAAAAAAACCCCTTGAAAACCGTTGGAGGAAAATTTTATAGCTTATAGCGCCGATAGCAGAAGCACGAAAGTGATGAAAATTTTCGCAGTGAAAAAGTATTTCGCCAAATGTTTCTTTTGTCAGGCAATTTTTCTCGAGTGATTCTACGATACGCGCTTCGCAAGTACAGCTAAATTTAAATTCATTTTTAGATTGTATTTAATAAATCCAAAACGTGTATTCATTGTTGCTTTTTTCGTTACGGACTTTTTTTTATCAGACACGCTGTTTTGCCCGGAGCGAGAAATATCAGGAGAGGGTCAACTCTGTAAAAAATACGGTTTTAATTGAATAAAATACTGTACCTATATTCAGAGTAGCTAACAAAGAGTAGGTTTTGAAAAATTTTTATGGCATACTATAATTAGTATGACAAAAGCCTAAAAATATATAAATCTTTGCAAAGTGTACAATTAAAGCAAAATTTTAGAAACAGTTAATAAAAATTGATGGTTTTAAAATTGAGACTGATTTTTTTTCAGTCTGTCCTAAACAACTCATTCCATATCATGTAATCGTCTAAACGGCTCGAACAAAGTTACTGGAACTTTAGGTTTAAAGACATTTTTGATTTCTGATAAGAACTAACATATATATCATAAACATTCATTCCAATGTTAACTTGTAACTCTGGTCACTATTATTTTTAAAAAGTATCAAATTTCCAAAGTAACAAATGATATGGTCTGGACATCTGTTTTAAATCTGATGTAAAGCAGCATTATGCAGGGGTTAGTCGAAAACCAATTATTGCTAGAAAATAATTAGACAAAATCATATTGGTACATTCCTTTAACCGTAATAAGGATTATTATGAACTATGAAAACTAGAAACATTGAATGTGCTATAATGTAGACATAAGCTAACAATTTAGCTTGGGTCTACATTACTTGTATCGGTGCAATAATTGAACTCGCTGTTTTGCTAATTAAAAACTGAACTGACATGTTAACTATTAGCCGCAGAGTGGTATAGCAGGCTACCCCTAGTTCAGATCTAATTAGGTACAGATCAATTCCAAGTGCTGCTCCTTGTTGAAGAGGCCTTTATCAAACAGTGGATAATGATGATAATAATAATCTTATTATTATTAACAATGTCTTTAGTATGTTATTATTTATATAATGAAACATAAAGGTCCGTTTGCTACATCTATATGCGGATCAGCACATCGGGAAAATGAACATTATAATTTATCACAAACCATCACGTTATAAATAACGTTAATAGCGTACTCGTGTTATGTAGATTAAACAACTCGCAGAAACGTATTAATTAATATACACCTTTGTTTTACAAACTTGTGGCATAACGGGCACATGACGAGGCGAAACGGGCGGCAATTCGGGACATCCATTTACTCTGATTACTAATCACTGTTAATGGAAACTATTGCGAAATAGATGCTCGTTTTATAAAAATACTAGTGAATAGTTGGAATAATGATGTCGTTCTTGTGGAATGAATTTCAGGATTTATTTTCACGATTGAAACATGAAATATCTTTATTATATTAAATAAAAAAATTAAATATATTGTCTTTAGTTTGTAATTTTTATCAATGTTATGTACAAACTTTTTGCATGGACTAGCAAAAATTTAGGAAATTTGGAGTTCCTTTGTCACCGAGGGTTGAGTTAAAAGAATTGCCTTATTAATTATTATCAACCTTAGACTCCACGTCGTTAGTATTATTGTTATAGAGGTACGATTTGTTTTTGTATTACATTTAAAATTAGCAAAATTATTACCTTTATAACGTTTTAATTTTTTATCTGCAATCGTATTTACACCAAATACCTTTTATTGTATTTTCTAATGTATTTTTAGTCTCAAAAGAAAAAAAAATTTTTTCGAGCTTCTAAACTCTTGAACAGGAAATAGCTTCATTGTTCTTTTTACTTCATTTGATTAAAGATAACTTTACTTTATTTACTTACCAATGATATTCCTTAAAGGTAGTTCATCAACATCATCAGCCAGAAGCCACTGCTGGACATAGGCTTCCTCAAGTAATCTCCAATAGGACCTGTTGTGGCCTGTGTATAGCGTGATCTTTAGTCAAATCGTCTGTCCAGCCTACATTAAAGGTTCTAGTGAAGTTAAATTTTTTCTTAAGTATTTTTTGACATACGTATGAATATAGTGGCATTTTATTCACCTTCAAAACCTTAATTTTGGTCCCAGATTTTGTACCTGATTATCAGGACGAAGTATTGAGAAAATATGTTTTCTCAAGTAAGTACCAGTAAACTTTATATTATGTTTATGGGTATATTTTCTAGCTAGTAAAATACTAGCTAGAAAATAAACCCTTAATCAATTAACTAGTAACTAGAATAACAGGATCCGACAAAAACACTAAAAACATTGTAAAATACCATCACATGAAGTGAAATTAAGACAAACATGAAACTTTGTCCAAGTCACTGATTTGATGGAATCCCGTACCGAGATCAAGTATGGTTCGTTAAGTTCTATTCCAAGTTACTAAGTTACATAAGTAAGGGGGCCGGGACAATCCCCCACTTAAGGCTATAATTTCAAAATCCTTATTAGCAAGTGGGACTCTTTGAAAGGAGTTTGACGCAGTTTGAAAACATTTAACAGCTTCATTCACGCAATGGCTCAGAGAACGGACCAAAGGAACATTTTTAATAAATATAGTTTATAAGAGTTATTCCGCATAGAAGGAGAAACGTCTTAATTTATTTATTTTCATTCTTGTAATAATGCAAGTTTCAAATATACTCTAATTCATGTTATTTTAACTAAAGTTCGTTTAATAGCTCGACTCAAAAATAATTTTATAAAAAAAAATAACATTATAATAGAGTTACAATATTATAGCAAAGAAAACAAAGATAGAAAATAGGAAACGAAATATTAAGCAGCCAGTGCAAAATTCCTAGTCAATTATGTCCATGTAAATGGACATGCAAATAATGAAAATATAAAGATACTTTTGTAATTAGTTACGTTATAAATTTTGATGATAAGTATTATGTTAAAACTCCAAATTTTAGACAAAGCGACAAATTTCTTAGATCGTATCACGTTTATTACAGTTCCCTCCCAACATTTAGCACAATGTACTAAGTTGGAAGCAGCTTTTACAGCTCGTAAAATACGTTTTATAAGTCTAAATGACATCAATGCCTACGTGAGAAAATTAATAAAACACGTCACTTGGGAATGCCTGTTATTAGAAAGTTCTCATACAATTTCAGGAATTGTATTAAATATTAAAGAAGATCTATTTCAAACCCATTAGCTCTATTGGAGCTAAGCGGCCGCGAGGAGAGCAAATTTTTAATCCTGTTTAAAATTAGGATTTGAATCATTGATATAAGGTTTATTTTTAATTATTAGGTTCATAAGCATTTTCACCTGTCAAATGAGGTAAAATCAGACTGAACGGGCACTTAAGCGATATAATCTAAATATGTACCTTATAAGCAATTTGGCTGTTTACGTTAATTGTTTGGTTTTAAACTTAGTGCATTAGTTTAGCGTCACACGAAGTATTAACTGTAGTTGAGGTCATTATTTAATAGCTACCGAAGATTTTTGAAAATCCTCGCATATTGTAATCCTAATTTTAGCTGAGATGAATATCCTGCAACGGTCGTCTCCATAGTTACCTAATTATCGTCTGATTCTACCGACAAACAGCTGTGTTTATCTATATTTTGTGTTCTGGTTTAAAAAGAGAGAGTGTTAAAGCAATTATAATATATTATATTAATGATAAAAATACCAGGGATTGGATTGCGCTTACCTAGGTTTAAGACAATGGTTTATTAGCGGCCACGCCTGTAGGGATTCCATTAACACCAACTGTTTAGTGTTGATGAAACCCTTATCACCACCAAATTTTCAGGTTCTGTTTTGATAGCTCGTGTAATTAAGCTGTTTTAACGATTGAATAAAGAAAATTTAAAGTTTGATTTTCATATAGACTATATGCTATGATAATGTTTAGCATCACACAGTATATTTGTTTGTCATTATATAAGACTAGCTAACCTGACATTGGTTTGTGTCTTAAATTGGATCATACTTTACAGTAAGCCAAAAATGAATGAAAAATTAGAAGGTTATCTTGGACAAACACTGTGAAACGTAAATGTTAAGTATAAATATATATGCTATTATAACAACGCAAAAGAAATAATGGCAATAATTTCGAATCTATTTTATATCTATGGAACAGTCAATCGAAAAGTACGTCATATCAAGATCAAAGGTGAATACAGTACGGTAACAGAGAAAAAAAAAATACATTTGAATAGAGTTTTTCAGTGTACAAGTGGATTTGCTTTGAAAGGGTAAAACCCTTACAAGCTGTTCAGTTAGGGTGGGCCCGTACATCGGCACATATTTGCCATGAGATGAGTTGACATAGCAGGCCTGGTACGGACAGCAAAACAAGTCGTATATCATCGTTGGAAATTATTAATACATTTTATGCTGTTGGCATTCTGCAGATTAGAGTCTCTTGACTTTAATTTGCCTTATATATATGTAGACTTGGATGAATTTAAATATAGTACAATTATAAATGTTAATTAGGGCTTAAGCTGTAAGCAGTTATAGCAGAAATATATTCCGTAAACTTTTAGGTTAATTAATTGAATCTTTTATCAATTGAATATTTTGTTTATGTGTTTCAAAATTGTAAAGGCATTTATAAAAACGCCATCACATGTTCCAAAGTTAGTTTTAGCTATTATTTTAAATTTAAATAAACGAAATCGGTTTACTTCATTAGGCCTCCCCAAAAATAAGGAATTTCGCACAAAATTGCTTATTTATGCGGTGGCAATCGTAGACCGTAGCTTTGCGACAGGAATTCACCCATTTCAGACCTGGTGCGTTTGACCTATGCTGTTTTGAATGGATATACCGGTACTATAATCGATTCTTATGACACCTGGTACAGACAGAAGTACTATTCTACTTTGCCGGTCTTCTTTCATATATAGAGTTGAACTTCTGCTTCACTTCAATTAAATGCACGAGGTGACAAATCAATCAACAGAAATGTATTAATATTTTATAATTATATTGAATTTAATGTCCAACACGTGGAGTTTAATATCAATTGAAATATTGTGTCAGATTTAATTTCAAGTATTAAATTAGGTTTCTGTATGTCTTGATTCAGTCTGATTCAATTATATTTATAGTTAGTCTGCACACAATCTTGAAGAAGTTTATCCAGCAGTAGACGCCCTAAGCTGGTATAATAATGTTATTAAAAGGTTTGATGTAGACTCTTTTAATATAACATACACGTTACGTAAATACATAAGATGTGACGTAACGCAGCTTGAAATATATACAATAATCAATTTGTACAAAATTTAATATAATAAAAATACATTTTTTCATCATATACACATTTGTTCTGGGTTTTAATCGAATCAACGACCGTTGATGAATAAGATAGGAATACTACTGGGCCCATCTCTAACCAACACAACAAAATGTGTATACCAAGAGTTCCATTGTTGGGTATAATCTTAACACAATGAGCCAAGTTTTCAATTTCAAACTAGCATATAACAAGAATACAAAACAGAATAAACACGCTACATCCCACCATTCTCACGTCGCACGTGAAGTTAGAATAACGAGTTCTTTGCGCACCGTACACTGACATAAATGGGTCACTTCTCATCCTGTCCCTACTACCTGAAGTGTATAGGTGGCCGCTTTCAATAGGCTTGTTTCGTTCATGTCCTAAATGTATGGTACTATAAACAATTTTACTGTTTTGTTGGAGTTACTAGTGGGTTGCGCTACGTACAGAAACCATCTCCAAATGGAAATAGAATAAAAAAGATAAATATGACTGAGACTCGACTTTAGTTTTGCCTCAAATAAAACAATTTGATTTAAAACATTTCTTTTAGTCATTTATAAGTCTATTAAGCAATTTATAATGCACAGAGAGGGGAATGGGCAGGAAACAGGCAGCAGCATCCTCATCGCGAAGCTACGCTCTGTGGTTGCCAATATGCCCAGCGCAAAAATAATGGACAAAAATTTCCCTTTCTTGAGGAGGCCTATGACTAATAGTGATCTTCCAATTGTTGATTTTATAAAAGCAATGAAAAATAATAATCAGCTATTAATATTATAATATAATTTGCAGTAAAATCTACCGTTTTATAAATTTGCAAGCTATTTGTCCAGCAGCCACGCAAAAAGTTTAAATGGGGCCTCCACGAACTTAGTTTAGTGTCTAGACTGCATTCCTTGTAATAATGGCATAAAAACTTACCTGTACGAGATATCTGTACCTTCAGCGAACATACCTGACGCGGCACCCCGGCAAACCCTTCTCTGACCGTCTTAAATGCATTGTTATACTTAAAGTACGAGTATTATTTACTAACTGAGCCGACAGATGTCTTGCCTATTTTATCATCATCATAGCAACCGTAAAATGCCCACTGCTATATATAGGCCTCCCCAAGGGAGAATGAGGCCATAATTGCCGCGCTGAGCAAACGTGGTAGCAATCGCAGAACGTAACTTCATAACAGGAATGCAGCAGCACAGGTAGCAACCTATCTCCATCTTGTTTCATTTAAAACTGTGTTAGTGGATATAACGCCATCTATCGGCTTTATTAACTGTCATCTGAATATAAAAAAACAATCACACATATTGATACTCTTACTAATCTACTGACTCAATTTTACTGTTGAACCTTGGTATTTTGAATTTTAGGAAAAAAACTGCTTCTTTTCATACGAGAAAGAACATTCACATGAAAATAAAGTCTGATCCGAAAATTTATACCAAATAAGGACTCCTAGTCCAAAACAGTTTTTAGAATAATATATTCTCTTTATAATCAAACGTATGACATTGCTGTTACGTGACAGTTACGTGACAATTCAGAAAGCACAAAGGACTTTTAAATCTTTTTTTTTACAAAGACAAGTGATTTCATATAGATAGTCTATTACTTGCTGTCATGTCAATTTAGCTTGGAAAAGGTATGGGCGTTCAACCGACGTTATATATTATCGAACTGTCCATAACAGATAGTACAAACTCACATAGAAGCACCTCTCGTTGGATATAGAAATCACCGCTCACGCGCTTATATCTCTGGTCCAGCGGCAATTTACACGTGGAAACTATCACTCGCTGTTAAACAATAACAAATACAATTGTACAAATACAATTCTGCACAGGAACATAAGCTGTGGTAGCACGATATTGCCCTAAAGCGTGTTTTTGTTTTTGCAAAATTCTATATGAAATTTTTCTAGGATCTTACTTCTGCCTGGTACGAAATATTCATCGCAATTTTTTTCTCCCTTTTAATATACAAAACATCTCATACTTTGACCAGATTCTGAATTTAGTCGCTTAAAACACATGTGATTCTATCAGACATATATTACTTAAATACATATGTTAAACACCGAGGCACAGGAGAAATCAAATAACATCATATAAATATTTGTCCTGGCGCACAAGATCTAGAGGTTCTATCGTCTGCGCCATAGGGCTAGTCAAATTTACAAGAATAAACTACTACTTTTAAATTAAAACATTTTGTTGCTTATAATGCTATTTATTTTATAATTTAGAATTGGTACTGTTTAATGTTAATATGTCGATTTAATGTCACATCATACGTGTAATTTATCATTTACTGATTGCTACGAGCTAGACCAACTTTATTTTAAAAAATATACTTTTGTGTTCTTCTTTTGAAATCTTCCTCCACCCATGCCTGTTGATTATTAGATTTATTCTGAATTATCAAACACTCAATTCATATTAATATTATAAAAACTAAGAGGTGCCTGTCTGTAGATTTATTACGCTTTCACCCAATATCCAGTGTACCGATATTGATTTAATCTCACATGAGAATTGCTTTAATATATAGGATTATTTCAATTATAACTGAAATTAAGATACAAAGTACACAGACTATATTTCGGCTTGGGTGAATTCATCATCATATCAGCCGTAAAAAGTATATTGCTGGATGCAGGCCTTCCCAAAAAGAGGGAGTTTTCATATGATTGCCGCGCTGGCCAAACGTGTTAACAATCGCAGAACGTAACTTCACGATGACAATGCTACTGCCCATTTCCGCTTTGTTGCACTTGAGCTATACTGCTTCGGATGGATATACCATCGTCTGTCAATTCTGGTACCTGAGTCACCTCTTACGACACCTGGTATAGGGGAAGGTACTATTCTACTCTGCCGGCACCTCACGGCTAGATACCAATAATAATACTTATGAGTATTCCTACCTTAGTAGATTTATTACATACATTAATATTTTTTACATTATTTTACAACATTACATGGTACACAACACAGGTATTGCCATATGTAACTCTGAACTGTAATATATGACCAGCAATGTTGGGCTTACAAATAATTTATATAATATTAGTCGTAAGCTTTAAATTGAGGTTATATTATAAACTTGATTGTGATATCAATAAATTAAAAAGGAACGGAAACAATTGGAATGTTACTAGGTTGTATAATGTAGGCGGCTACAAAAAAACTGTTAATGTTAAAGTGATGTAGTTAAAAATATAACTATCTCGTCTTAGTTTTCAAGTTTTCCTAAGCTGACGGTCTACATTACAGTTGTGCTATTGAGAACTTAGTAAATACGCCTTTCTTGGTGTGCTTTTTGTGCTGAGAAATCAGCGGCATTGCTTCATTATTGTGTAGAGGCTATATACAAACAAACAGTCAAATGTCAATCTTTTTTTGTTTAAAACAATCGATAAAGAAGAAATATTTTTAAATATTAACAAATTAAATATTTATAATTTTTTAATGCATAGAACATCTACCTGAACCTGAACCATATGGAAGTAATCAAAAAATGAGTATTTTCCCATAATATTGATTGATAAAACTATAAAAATTGTTATAAAAATAAAATATCAATTAGTAGACAAATAATCATATATAATTCTATTAGTCTAAAATTATAAGCACTGTTTTCGTACTCTACTCTAACATAAATGGGTCACTTCTCATCTTATTATCTGTGTGTGACGTAGGTCGCACTCAAAAGGAAGTATTCATATTAAATTTCACACAAAACCAAACTTCGCCAAACAGATTAAACAGTTTCGTATAAATAGGTCGGGTTAACAGAAAACGGTTTACACGTACATACCCGTGCTCTAATTTTCAGAAATTGTGGGGTATACATCGCGCCTAGTTCTATTTTGAAGACATATTTTAAGGCGCCATAAGTATAAAAATTTAATAACGTCAACATATTATTTGAACATTTTATACTCTAGTATGCTTTAGTCTTGAAACTATTAGAAAAGTTGTGATGATCGTGTATATTTTTTCTTTTGTTAAAAGGAACTATAGGTATTTTTAACAAAGAAGTATATTCGAAGTTTAGTAAGGCTTAATAGATTTTCATAAACAGATAGCTGATGTTGTGAGAATTCATACTACTTTTTTTTAAAACATAATAATTATATAAGCAATTCTCTAATCAGTTTATTTCTTGTAGGAAATTAGGAGTAACTTCCGATAAGCTAGCCCGTTTTAGAGCACTTCGAGACCTTCAAGCTTATTAGCGCAACTCTTAAAAACGCCTTGACTAATACCGCTGTTTTATTTTTCTTACTTTTCTTAAGGCTTTAATGAAAGAAAAATCGTAATAGTGTTGAAATGACATTGAAATGACACGTAAATGATTTTTTTTAATATTTCTTCTGTACTTGATATTTTATATTTTTACTTCTTTTAAACAAAATGACACTTTACTTTCTGTGAAACATTTGACGTTCTGTCAACGTCTAGCTAAACAAAGCAAATCAAAATTCACAACGTACTGGGATCAACAGAATTAATACCTGGAAAGAGCCAGGATGGACCGCTTATAAAAAATATATTTTATGAAATAGATATTTTTAAATCAACTTATTTTATGCTTCAGGCAAGACAAGTTGAATTTTATCTAGTAAATATTATCTTTTCTCATATTATAAAGAGGTTTGCTTGTTTGTATGTTACGGTTTAATTCATAAACTCCTACACCAATTTCAAAATTTCTTTAACCATTAGAGAGTTTTATTTTTATCACGTATTTAATTTTCATAAAAATAATAGACCGCTACTTTAAATGTATCTAAGAAAACAGGATTTGTATTCGTTTACGTTTCTAAAAAACTCATTTTAAAAACTCTATCATGAATAAAAAAAAAATATTATCAGCAAGCGACACTATATATTGTATTCCCATATTGTCAGGGAAAGGGGGAACATGTGAGTGAAACCACGATGCGTTAGTAGTCTTAAATATTATTTTGCATTTGTCTACACAAAAACCTCTTAAGATAAATATATTTGGTTGTAGTATTACCTACTAGCATTATGCCGTAAAATATTGAGATGTACTAGCCTAATACTGAGAACATAATAATAGCACGTTGCAACTCTATCCTGTGCAAGATAAAACGTACCGTCTTTGCCGACTGTACTCTGACATAAATGTGGGTCCCTCCACATCCTGCCCTCTACCTGAGCGTAAAGCCGGTTGCTTTCAATGGGACTGTTTCATTTATGCCCCGAAATATTGCGGTGTTTTTACATTATGACCTCTAAAATGTTTTAATTACGTTTTATGAGTCGTTTTAATTAAATACCTACATTCAATGTGTACCGGACATTTCTGAGGGAGCAGAAGAGCATGAGTTTTTTTTTTATCTTTGATAATGAGTGTTAAGCGTTAGTATAATATAATTCTATGTTGCTTGATTTATTATTTTTTTTTGTTTTTAATTACTACTAATGCTTGATAAATATTAAGAACTTATATATAAATGACCAATTCATTGATCATATCCCGAATATTAACCTGATCTTGAATCATGTTCTTTTTTTCTTTTTAATATCAGACCAGGTCGACAAGCAACTTTACAGTCTGTGGGATAGTGGGCGTCACTGTATACCACTATATCACAAAGATATCACAAACGCGTTGCAAATATTGTTGACTTGAAGATATTATGTCATATTACCCAGAAATATCAGTGACTCTCTTACCCTACCAGCCCAGGAGCACAGCAATCCAAACATTGCTATTTAGCAGTATAAATAGGTGAAATATGAGGTAGCAAAGAATGTATGAGGTCTTCCTCATGTTATGTATGTATATGTATCTAGTATTACATAAAATGCAAAGGATTCAAAATTAAATAATGCCTTATTCAAATATTATAATATACGAAACCATAAATTACAAACTATTCATAAATATTAAAACTATAACGATCGATGAATTAATACTCATATTTCTATTCAATCTAGAACGTTTCAAAGCAATAACTCTTTAGATATATTTATTAATATTATCAGTGGCGTACTGACACGATAAAAGTTATTTACGGGTTTTCATACATGTCTTTGGATAATAAGTTCATTTAGAATTCTCTGTTCAATTTCTAAAAAGCTTCCAGTAACTTTGGACATTTCAATATCCAAACAAATGAAATAAAAGAAACAAATGAAAAACTAAAATATACAAAAGCAATAGAATATGAAAAATTAATCTCAAAATATAAAAAATATATATATTCCTCTGCATTACGTGCAATTTCATATATTCGATTGCAAGAGGATATGTCCCCTTTAGATTTATACCCTCCACTCTGGCGTTTCTGCTACGGATACAATAGCACGGCTAGTTCCATATTTTAGGCTGGATCTAAATCTCTGTTGGCTCCAAGCCATTACTGTTGGGTCATAGGTACACTGAACTTTGGACTTAACAAAAAGAATATTGTTTGTATGAGATAGGTATGCGCAAGGTTTATTACATTAATCATGTAAAAGTTAGTACTCATTTCAAACTCAAACTATTAGTACTCATTCAAACACATTTTTTTTAATAATAAGTCAGCATAATCTATTAGTTCAAGATATCTGAGATCTGATTAGTTTTTACCCACTTTCTCTCAGACAAAACAAATTATTTTTGAGGCACTTCATAACAAGAGGGTATCCAATGCTGGATAGTTATTCCTAGAAACTACAGTCTATTCATCTGAAATAATAGTTTTTAAATTTGATAAATATATATAAAGATAGCTGAGCCCCTAAATCATTTGAAATGAAATAATGTGTAATAATGAAATACTGGCTAAGTAAAATACTATTTTCCCTTACACCACGTGTCCTAAAAAGTCATCAGATGGCAATCAAATGCAACTTGGCAGGGATGGGCAGCAGCATTTTTGTTCGTACTTACGCTCTGCGATTACCATCACAGCTACCCACAGTCATGGGCAAAAATTTGTTCCTGGCGAGGTCGATATCCAGCAGTAGATGCTTTACAGCTGCTACGATGATGATCAATTATTTTAATTATTCATCATCATTGTCATATTAGCCGTTGGAAATCCACTGCTGGACGTAGGCCTCCTCAAGAAACGGGGAATAGCCCTTAGTTGCCGCGCTGGGTAAGCGTGTTATTTATGCACTAAAATATTATAAGCAAAAACTTGCTTACAATCTCTACCAAGCATTGAAATCCTCCAAAGGTCCTACGTTCCAGACAATTAATATAGGCCTGTTACCAACTTGGCTTGACTCAATTAGAGGCAACAATAATAAATAATTAAAATTGATGTCGAAACACGTTAGGCCCGGAGAAATCGTTATAATAAAGCCTTTATACACTGCGTTACGAGGAAATAACAGTAATTTAACACCCCAAAGGGACTGTAAATCTATGTAATTTATATTAATAGCCCAAAATTTAGGTTAGTTTTGCTACAAGTCACCCTTTTGGGACCGATTCTAATGCTAAATAGTCGTTACTAAATCATTATAAATAGGGAATCGGTGTCATTGAGACAAAAACGAGACACATGTCAGTTGTTTGATTTTTTGAATAATATTCATGTAATAAATATTTACCCATTTTTTTTTAAACGTGCTGTTTTTGCCAAATTACTAAATTATATTTGTAAATGTATTTTTGTCAGCATACAACAGTTTAGTCAACAGTCGTTCCATCATAATCGCTTATTATGACAGTCAAAGGCAACTGATTTCAAGGGGTCAAGCAAACCAAAGGGGGCTGCCAAAATGTGTCAAAAGGGTTCAGAGATGTGTCTTGGTTCCATAAATGACATATTGTAGTGTGTTGTTTATGGTAGAAGAAGCACGCTAGTATGATAAATGCTGTTGAAATAGGAGCACTTCGATGTATGTATAGTGTGAGATTGTGAGATAGATTAAAGAGTAGTGTGATAAGAGAGATGGATTTGGTATAAAACATGATGTTGTAACAACAATAGGGAAAGGAATGTTGAGATGGCTTTGAAATGTAGAAAGGATGGATTAATGTAGAATGACTGCACAAATATATAGAGCGGAAATCAAATCAAGGGTAGGTATAGGACGACCGAGGCGAACATATCTTAACCAGTTAGAAGAGGTATTCAAGAAAGGTCAGGTCAGAAATACCATGAATAAATGAACATGTATGAAAGGGCTTATACGCATAAGGGAAGCAAAAGAGGTATGCCAAGATCATAACAAGTGGAGATACATAATCTCTGTTTATCCTGATGGGACACAGGCATGATGTATGTATGTAAATTTAATTCAACTTATAATAATACAAAGCGTGCCGACGTTGTTCTGTTTTAATACTTATCATTATTATTATCATATCAGCAATTGTAATTCCACAGCTGGAATTAAAATCCCCCCCCCCTCCCCCAGCCCCAATTTTGTAGCGCGCTGCGCAAGCGTGTTGGCAGTCGCAAATCGCAGCTTTCGTGACCCAGCCTGCACGCCCCCATTTCAGTTACACTGTATCGGATAGATATACCGCCATCTGTCGGTTCCGGTACCTTTTCGCATCTTATGATACCTGGTTCAGGAGGAGGTACTACTATTCTACTCTGCCGGTACCACACGGTTGGATACCTACATGTACAAAATTAAAATATATATATTTATTGCGTGCTATATTGAGCTATAAACTCCAGCATACAACTATCTTTCAAGTTAGATCAAACTCTACATAAAAAGCAAATATTTATCGAATTATAAAATATATTCAGAAAAAATATTCTGTAAAATTTGTCGCTTTAATACATTTATTTTTTAAACTTTGTCCTTCAATTAGAAAAAACTTTTGTAAGAGTGAGTGGTGCAGGCCTCCTTAAAATTTAAAAGCTTTGCATTCCTGTAACTAGACCCGTAAAAAGAACTAAGTCTGTTTAAGGTGTGTAGTTTATTTTAGCACTTACTTTAATCAACTCGTATTACTCTTCGTACTTTTAATTAGCGGACCTATTTGACTACAGAGCTTATCCTAATGCCATCCTTAAATTTCAAGTAAGACGAAAAAATAACAGACGCCGTGAGTAATTACCTCCATTTTGTTTCTCCTGCCCCTTCGTGTAATCTTGAAGTTATTGCGTTAGTATTAACGCGTGGAATAAACATTGGGGTGTTTTGTCATAATGAGCGACTCCGTGACGAGTAATATCTGCGACGAAATCACCCCTTCGTTATGACGACAGCTCCAATTCCTCATTCAGCAAATGTTTAATGTAAAACAAGCTGATTGTGACTAGGAATGGTGGTTCTGATTATTTTTTGAGGTTTTTTTGTTATAAACAAAGGAAATTGATTGCGGTATATCAATGCTTATAGTCAGAAACTTCATGTTTATTTATTCAGGAAACTGACAAATATTATTCAAGATTATGAATAAAAATATTTTCTAAAACACGCGTTCTTCAACGCATAATAATTTGAATCAACTGTGTTAACGCCAACTTAAAACAACATACTGTTACCGCAAGGTTACAGAAACATCAAATAAAAAATTTAAAAAGTTAAACACACCGCATTTAATGTCGTAGCTTTTTATAGATATAGTAGTCGGCTGTCGGGTACGAGTAGAGTAAAAAAGTACCTCCCCATGAAACAGGTGTAGTAACAGGTGACTTAGGTATCGTTATCTGCATATCTAGTGGTGTATCCACCCGAAACAGTAAGTTAATTTTAAAAGAGCACTGAATCAGCAGCTTTCCCACCGCGAAACTACGCTCTGCGCACCAATGACAGGTCAAATTCCCCCTTTCTCAAGAATGCCTATGATCAGCAGTGGTCTTTTTACGGCTACAATGGTGATATTTAAAAGGTTATATTCTTTCTAACCTAGAATCTAAAACCTTAGGTTTAGGAATACCTTTAATATTTTTACGTATCATCATCATCATACCAGCCATTGAAAGTCCACTGCTAGACATAGGCTTCTCCAAAAAAGGAGTTTTTTTTCCCATAATTGTTGCGCTGGACAAGCGTGTTGGCAATCGCAGAGTACAGATTTCGCGACGGGGATGCTATCTACCCTTTTCGGATGCCCATCCCCACCCTATGCATTTGATCTGCACTGTTTCGCATGGATATACCGCCATCTGTCGGTTCTGGTAGCTTAGTCGCCTCTTACAACACCTGGTGCAGAGGAAGGTACTATTCTACTCTGCGGATACCTCACGAAAAACCTAAATGCGTATTTTTCACGTATATGCGTTCAATACTACTAATAATTTTAAAAAAAGAAACCATTTTCGGTCTAACAATAACTTACTTTTTTTGTTCACACGTTTGTGACCAAAAGTATACGTAATTAAATAATATTACCAAATCGTCGTGTATAAATTTAAATTAAACGCGTTGTGGAGCCATTTATAACTAGTTCTATTATTGAGGTAGACTACAGAGGTCGTTTTGCAAACGTATCTGAGTACCTTCACCACTTTTTTTCTTTTTGTCTACCTACTCACATCTTTGAGTTCCAGTTTAAGTTTGGCAGCTATTGGGAATATTTGAATGTAAACCGATTCTGAAACATGTGCGCCATCGCGCCGGTCGTGGGTTTGATTCCCAGCCAGATCAAACGTCGATACGATGAATAATAGTTGTATTGTATTGTCAGACGTCTATAACACAAGTGCTTTAAGCTCCTTATCTCGGGTCAGGTCAGGACAGATTAATGATAAATATATGGTGTAAATTTTATACTATTAAAAAATATATGTTTTTCTTCACAAGATTAGTATTTTGACAGTGATATCATAACGATTTCTAGACTTTTTACATGTTACAATTATAAATGTGGTATGCTTCGTTATCAAGCTACGATTGATACGATCTTTGATGAGTCTAAAAAGTATTATTTAATATAATTGTCCTAGGTTAGCTTTTACATGCACAATTACAGTCTGGCTGATTTGTGTATTGTGGGAAATAATAACTAATTGGATTAAATTCTTGTTATTTTTATACATATATATGTATATATATGTATAAAAATAACATATATATATATATATATATATATATATATATATAGGTATAAATATAACACTATACATACATACATATACACATATATATTTCCAGCCAAAAAATATTAGCCAACCATGTTTGCAAGATCCAATACGCATAAAGATTTGACTTTATTTAGTGCGTGAGTAGATGTTCATCAATACTGTAACATAATACGAACACGGGATCAACAAGTAATGTGTCATGCTTATCACATCACCTTATATTGTATAATAACGTTATCCTTTGGTCATATTTTCGAGATGGTATTACATTGACCTCGATAGAGACTTTTTGCCTTTATCCATACAGATAGACAAGAAACATGAGCATAAAACGACCCGACCCGGCGGCATTTTTACGTTCACTGTTATATGGAAAGATGTAGGGATAAATAAGTATATATGTACTTCTGTCAGACTTCTGCCTATAAGATTTCCTCAGGTTACTGCTGCCTGGTCGTCTATTCATCATGTTGTGTACGACCAATGGGTTCATCAGAGATAAATAAATGAACCTCTAAGCTATATTTTTTTTTATAATTTAGCTCATGTTCAATAGTATAGTTCAGATCGGAATTAATAAGTATAGAACTTATTCATGCTTCAATACAAGAAACACATTTTATTCAGGGATGTTTGTTTTTAACTACCTTCTTTTTTTCTTATTATTTCTGGTTTTCGTAGCACAAGTAAAATTTTATCGTAAAAATGTATGTCATACTATCTCATATTCATTTACCACTTGATTTAGACTCTAAAACCCGGATTAATATTTCTAATACATATACTTTATTACACAATACTGTTATAAACCTGGTGTTGGATGACATACATAATTTGGGGAATAGTTCTTCTAATTAGAATTTGCCTCAACGTACCGGCAGAGTAGAATGGTAATGGGGTCGTAAAAGGCAACTAAGGTACCAGAAACAAAATATGGCGGTATATACATCCGAAACAGTGCAGCTCAAATGCACAGAATGGGGATGAGCAGCAGCATCCTTGTAGTGAAAACTGTGCTCTGCGATTGCCAACACGCTTCCCCAGCGTGGCAATTATCGGCAAAAAACCTCCTTTCTTGGAGAGGCCTATGTCCAGCAGTGGAGTTCTAATGGCTTGTATGATGAATTAGGATAACGTAACTTCTTATAATAACTGATATGTCGATCTCTTCATATTTTGTATATTTTGTTCTTAAAAATAGCCTTATCTACTTGAGGAAGCTAGCTTGAAATTTTATTAAACATTCGATGCATGTCAACGTGGAAAATTCTCGATCTTGCAGATCTGAAGGAAGCGGATGTCATTTGATATTCCGTAAAGGTCTGCATCCTGATTCGCATGTAAGGATTGGCTCGTCCGTATGCTACTATCACGTCTTGACGTATTTCCTGTAAGGCAAAGCCTTCGAAAAATATTCAAGAATTGTTTTGTATATTGTATTCCTCTTTCATTCCTTTTTATTTGATCTTTATCTTACATTTTGTGGTGTTTTCATCTCGCGTTCAACGTGGACCTGGTAGAATAGAAATTCTACCGACACAACGATAATTTTTGTAACACACTTCTTCAACTGTTTATTAAAGTGAACATAAGACATTATTTTTACTAAAACTCGAACAAACAATGAACAAATAATAGAATATGTATATACCTTCATTTAAATGCTTTATTTATGTGACAATTCATGAATTTAAATTTACCCTAAGAAACTTGTTTTCTTAAAGCCCCCAGCTGAGGCTGATGCCACCCATACAGTAATGCTTAGGTCATCCAAAGCATTACTGTATGGGTCGGTTCAACAATATATTCAAAATGTTTTCAAAGAGTCGGTAGCGTTTCGATATTGCAAGCGTCAAAATGTCACGATAACCACTGACTAGGGCGTCATATTCCAGTTTGTAACGGACGTGTAATATAAAAATATAGTAAAGAAAGATTTGTTTTATCCAAATATACATAATCCGTTATCATACGCATTCACAAGAACTGCTTATAAAAATATAAATCTACTATTCTATTCTACGAAAGGAATTTTAAAGGCGCTAAACCGAAATATATTCTAAGAGAATTTTATTTTCCTTTTATATTAAACGTTAATATTATAAATCGTCATAAAAGTTATTTAAGTACAACACAATATTTCAAGCTTGTACAGAGATAAATCATCAAAATTTCTGACATAATAATAATTTGACGCTCAAAGGATATTGAGTCTCTCTTTGAAGAACACAGAAGTTTGGAACGAACACACTCTCGCAGTGTTTGCCTATAGGCCAACTTATAATGAGTTGCAATGTTAATATTTATACCTAAGTTCAAATAAGGCTTCGTGACTGTAGCTAAGATATTACAGTCTCATAAAGAAATTCGGGCTGTTGTAAATAAATAATTGACCTATTTTACCTTTTTACTACTTTTTCGTTGACTAAGTAAGCCTGAATAGGTGGGTTTATTGCCGTCGACGTCGATAGTATTTTTATAAGAAACATTCTCAACTTACTTGCTCTATTGTGAGCATGCTCACACTACGTTTTAGTAGTTTCGTATTTCAAGAAATTTACAAGCAATATTGAAAGGGTTGCTGTGAGGTACTGACAGAGTAGAATGATATTTTACTGCTATCGACAGATGGCGGTATATCCGAATCAGCGTTGCACAAGTGGTTAGTGAGGATAAGGAGGGGATGGGCAGCAACATTATTTTCGGGAAAGTACGATCAGTGCCACACCAGCTCAGAACGTTTAATGATTGCCCTGATGATAATGATTAAAAGAAGACCAAATATCAGCTGTGAAAAGAAAGAAGTGCAATATTGGAAAATATTAGCTTATATTGTTCGCTAATAATTTTTAAAAAGAGAAGATTCATTTATTTTCACACAAATATATAAATGCAAATTTTTGTAACCAAAGTTGGATAACCTTTGCCTTCTACACTTCGCCTTTTTAAAATGCAATGTTTTGTAATATTCTTATGACTCCAAAGAAAAACAAAGTCCTACCACAGACTATAAACTGGCAAAAGAAGCCACAGCCATAACTGCATTTAACTCAAAGATATTGCCTACCATAAATTCACTTAGTTGCCTCAAGATCGTAAAGTTTTTACATCAGCTCGAGTTACAGTGTTATAATGCAAATGAGTTCTGTAACTCTGTGGACTGTCCCCTTAAATCTTCAACACTTTCACACCGCTACGTGACAGGTTTAATCTTGGACGTCCTGATTGTAAAAAAATATCAGGAATTATTTAACGGGTCTGTTAGTAAGAAAGTGTCGATAGAGGTCACTGCTTATTTCACTAGATATTTTTATATATAATCTCATTGGATGCGTAGAAAGGCTTTGGCTTAAATTCTACAGTAACTAGGCATGCAATGTGAAAATCACTTAAATCTCTTTAACGTATCTATCTTAAGTTAATATTTAATTTTGAAAGGTACATAAAAATTTTAATATTAAAAAAGCTGCATTAACATAAATACATACTATAATACTCTAAATATAGTTTGGTTGGAATGACAGCTGTCAAACCAACGTGTTTTTAATTATTAAATAGACTTTTGTTGTTATTTTAGGGTTATTATTTTTATTATTTGCTTAATATGTGAAACCTTTGTAATGTAAACAATATTAATAACAACCTATGATGCCAGATACTATGATGCCAATATAAAAAACTTCGATTGCTGTTTCTTTCTTTCTAATCAAGCCATACTGAAAAAATTAAGTTATTACTAATTCGTATTATATGACTTTTTCCGACTAAATTTGAATGAACATTTCAACAGTAGCAAGGAAATTAATGAAAAAATTTAACTTCATAATGAGTACAAATTTATAAGACCATAATGTTATAGCATAGCTAATTATACATTGCTTGAAAATAAAAAATAGGTACAGAAAATAAAACCCGTAACAACCCTCAGAACAAATCTTGTTCCGTCAAGTTCAATTTGCGCAAATCCCAACCAATTATTGGACGGAGATCCCCGAAACCTCCCACGGGTATAAAGTCAAGTGAATTAAATTACTTTACAGAAATCAAAGTACATGAAGCGTTTTACTTTACTATCAATATCAGAGACCTAATTCCGTTCGGCGCAGTTACCGACAAGGAAGCCATCAACTGATCAATCAGTTTACCGACGTTTTCTCGATAGTGTGTCATGAGCCAGAGTTTCCGTTTCTTGTACATATAAACTTGTCAATCCTACATGCTATGAGGGTATGGCTACTAAGATAGTATCACAAGCAAACGTTATTAGACTAAAATACTTCCACTATTCTGGTTTTAATATACACAATGCATTAAACATGTAAGTTTACAACATTCAATTATAATTTAAAAAAATAATTTTGTGAACCTTCATCGACATCTTGGCCATACCAGGTGACGTAAGAGGCGACTAAGAAACCGAAGCCGTTAGATGGCGTTATCATCATACCAGCCATTTAAGATCCACTTTTAGACATAGGCCTCCCGAAGAAAGGGGGTATGTTTTTCATAATTGCTGCGCTGGGCAAGCGTGTTAGCAATCGCAGAGCGTTGTTATACCGACGGGGAAGCTGCTGCCCATCCCTGCCCTACATTTGAGCTGATTTTTTTTCATGGATATACCTCCATCGCTCGGTTTTGCTACCTTAGTCGCCTCTTACGACACCTGGTACAGGGGAAGATACTATTCTACTCTGCCCAAAACAGTGTAGCTTGAGCTATACGATAGGCAGGGATGAGCATTACCATCACAAGGCCACCCTCTTTGAACGCCTGGATGGGGATCGAGCTTTGGCGCTCAAAATATAGGATTACTTCCATCTGTGCCATTGGGCCCTTCAAATGGTGAATGACTAAGATATATCAGTAATCTGCTCTAAGATTTTAATTTCGTATGAAAAACTTCTTACAACTATATATTATATAACTTCTTCCACATTCCACTTCAAAAGTAATTTGGGTTAATGCCATTTTGTTTTTGTACTCGAGTGTGTTTTTCACTGGCTCACATTCCGTTTATTCGAATGCGATGTCGGGATGTCATAAAATCTTTTTTATGGTCAATACAAAACTTACTTTTATGGTTTGTTTATACGACAGTGACTAGAAATAGATAGGCGGTATTGACGGATGTTGACAATCCTCAATTTGTGATCAAATGAAAGGGTTAGAAAACTAGAAGAGTTGTCGTAGAAAAATATTTTTTTGTTTTTAGACCTTCCTACATTTTAAGGTTAAGTATGTGGCACTGATAATAATAAAATATTTTAATTAAAGTATAAATTTACAGAATACCTACGTACAACAACCAGACACAGAACAAACATAAATATTTAACATATAACTATTTGTGGTTGATGGTGGTGGTAAATAGGTGGTTATCGAACCAAGATTACTACTAAGTGTGCCATCGGGTCTATTGAGTAAAAATTTGCCCGTTAAAATTAATATTGTAAATAAGTTAATGTTCTATAGCTAGGCATATGTTTAATTTCCTTTAGTTGTCATTGTATTATATTGTTCAAATTGGTTTCAACTAAATTACCAGATTATCAATACAACATTCGGTCTGAGGATAACGGCAGAATAGAATAGTGATTTGCTGTATCTGATGTAAGAGGTACCGAAACTGACAGGTGGTGGTATATCCACTCGAAATAGCGTATCTTCAGTAGATATTACAGGGCAGGACTAGGTCACTACGCCTGCTCAATGGGGCAAATGTAGGCATAACTCTTCCTTCTGGAAGGCCTGTCCTGTTGAAAAGTATATTTTCTAGCTAAAAGAGTAGTTTATTTTAGTTTCAAAAGTATTTAACACTTCGGGTAAAAATTATGCACACCTTGTATGTACACTTAAGTCAATGTCTCTTAGATGAAAAGACAAGTCGAGTTCTGCAGTTATATAAATCAGGTTTCCGATGCATTAGCATTCAGATTTAAATATGTTTATTATCTAGTAAAAATATAGTGCAATCAAACAGGCTCTTTCAGTAATTACAAGCTGCGTATTCATTGTTTCAAGAATTATTTATGTTTCTTTATTGATACGTTAGCAAGAAATACAGCGTTGTATTATATTTTCTGAGAACAATCAACATGTTCTTTCTTTTATAACCATTAACAATGGTGTTATTTTAAGTATTTTATTTGAAATTCCTATGTCGTCTGTCCATAACAGAAGTGTTTTGAGGTACTTATCTTGGTGTCAGGTTAACTTGTGAGATTTCATGCAAATTTATTATTATTTACGTTATATATTAAAATTATTTAAAAAAAAATATTAGTAAATTAGTTAATTATTTGTATAAACAATTTAACATACGTAGAAAAGCAAATAAATCAAAATGTTTTGCAAGTAAAAAGGCCGAGTAAAGTGGCTTAACCTTTTATTTATTCAGTACTCTATTATTTTATAATAGGGATTTCATTATCTGAAACTTCTATAATTATATAGGTTTTTTCGATTATTAAGAGGGTTGCAAGTTATAGAAAATGTATTTTACTTCTAGAGAATGACTTGTAATGAAAATTACTTAAGCTATACGAACTTACATTTTAGACTGTCCATACAAAACCTATACATCATAATATAGTTTTGCAATCCCTCCTTCTATATCTTTTCCACGACACACCGAATACGGTCATTCGGAATGCTTTAAAAACGGTTCGAAGTGACAGATTCATAATAATATGAATAATAGATTTTGAGAATTGAGTATCGCACTTTCTATATTAACGGTATAAAATCAAAAAGTAAATATATATTGTCAACCGTAAAAAGTTAAATAAACCGCGAATAAGAGCCATTAAAATTAATTTAAAAATGTAAGAAAATATTAACAAAGCTCGTGTGTAATATTACTTTCAAGAAAAATATCAACATGTGAGGTGCTCTCCACGCATCACACTAGTAAATAAATGGTTCCATTAATGCCCTCGTGACCAACTATGCGGAAAAACACTTATAAATAGAGATGATACAACAGAGGTAAAGGACAGAGGCAACACCGTGCAACATAAAGCGAAGGAACACAATACAATTTCTGCCTCGGACGCGCCTGTACAATGCATGTCGTCTTTTCAAGTCGCTTCCAGTTGTATGTAACGCGTTCAACAAATAATTATGAGACGGCTTTTGTGTGAAAAACGTTTGTTTTGCACTCGGTATTTTTCTGAACAAGATTTACTTTGGGATTGAGTTAGCATTTATTTCTTGACCTTTTCAAATTACGAGTAAGCTTCACTTGGAACTGCACTCGTGATTTTAAATAATTGATGGAGCATTAGGAGTGCTTTTTTGTTTGCTAAGAGTTGTTGGCAATCTCCACCTAGGGTTTATATGTCTATTCTTACATAATATGCAGTCAATAATAATAAATCGTAATTTTTTTGTTATCTTACATCCGTTACAAAAATGGCTTTATCTAACTACGATACGTTATAAAAAACAGGAAAAACCAAAACTTGCCCTAAGGGACTCTTTTGGTCTACTTAAGAAACCCTTTGGATTAGTAGATTTTATTGGAAGAGTAGATTATACTGGAAGTATCGAGAGGCTAAGAATGAATACAAATAAGGAACCAGCCTTCGGTCAGTAAAGAATATTTACAGTTATTATAATAATGTGGGTCAAGAGTCAGAGGTCAAATGTAGGTTCCCAAGTACTTAAGTAGCTCAAAGTTTATTTAACTACAACTTATATGTTTAAGTAACTCTGGATCTCCACTTTTTACGATCTTGGCATACTTCTCTTGCTTCCCTTGCTCACATCCTTTTATATACAGCTTATTGATTCTTGGTAATTCTAACCAGGCCCTTCTTTAATACCTCTTCTACCTACTCTGGTTAAGATATGTTCGCCTAGGTCGTCCCATATTAACTCTTACATTCTCTTCCATTCTAAATATATTTATGCAGTTATTCTACTTCCATCCATCCTTTCTACATGTCAAAATTATTCATATCATATGATATATTCATATCATTATTCATTCATATCTCAAAATTTCTTCCTCTGTTCATTAATTTAAAATACTATAATTTACTTAACGACCTGATTGACTTAATTTTTATGAAAATATTTTTCGTCCCAGTATTTAATCTAACGGGTGCAAACATTGTGGCATATTATTTAATGTAACCGTTTGCTTTTATTTACTGAATTGAAATGAAACCTTTTAATAATAGCTGTGAGGCACTGGCAGAGTAGAATAGTACCGCATCCTGTACCAGGTGTCGTAAAAAGCGATTAAGGTAAGAGGCAGATGGCAGTATATCCATCCGAAACAATTTAAGAGTCAACAAAGATGATGAATCTTTAAAATGTACCTGTGATATAAAACTCAAGCTCAGATGTAATCAAATATTTTAAAATTAACCAATTAAAATAGAAGTTATGACTCGCAACTTCTCTTCAAACGGAATGTTCAAACTGACTTTTTATACAATAATGATTTACACAATTTACAACTTCCAATAGTGTTTTACGTTCTAATCTCCGTGAAATTAATAATATAATAATAAGATCTATCAATTTTTAATTTTTCTACACCAATCATCTACTCTTTGTGTTCGTTTAAAAGTTGCACAGGCATTCTTAAATGTCATTTTGTTGTTTGCACAATCCAAGTAAATAATTATAAAAATATATTACTAAGAACTAACAGAGGTATATACTATATACTATAAAAAGTATCAATTAGACATTACCTTTTGACTTCCAAATTGGACCCAGTGTAAAATTATTTCCATGTCAATTGCAATAATAACTTTAATCGTCCTCGCCCGCATTTAAAACCATTTCTTAAACCAAATTAAGCACAGTAATTTAGAAAAGCTATACTCGATTCGGTGAGCAATCCAAAAGATGAGCTGAGCTAATGAACCATTCAGTAATGACTTCCGCAGAATCGGGGCTAATTTTGTGATCGATCGAGCTATCCCCACGTTGATCTCAGGTATTCGTTCAATCGTCGTTTAGGCCAATGTAATATCACCTATTAACTCTTTAATTTAGAGTTCATATCATTATTCTTAAATTTTCAACGAAGCGAGATAGGTATACCAAGATAGTAACAAGTAGAGATCCATAGTCTTAGCTTACCCTGATGGGACACAGGCATATGTATGCAAGAGAATTGAATGAAAAATATCTAATAATAAAAATAACTATATAATTGTTAAATAACCTAAAATATTCTTACAATTTTACTTTTTGAAAAACCTATCTGTAACCATATACCTACCCTAAAAATCTACAAACGCCCAGTGACACAAAAAAATGGGATTGACAGTGATAATATCATAAACTATTCCACTATAACTTTCTTTATTGCTAAATTTGATTCATTTTGCGTAATTGAGTTTTAAATTCACACAAACTTAGACGTTTTATAGTCATTAAATTTATTTTCTAATAGTATATTGTGTAGTGTAGTAGTATGTTGTGTAGTAGTATGTACTAACACAAATACATTGACGATTGTTTCATAAATGTTTCTTTGATAGCGGGTTATGTAAGGTTATATTCATAAGTTTATTGTAAAATAGCATTACCAATGGTGCATTCGATGGTGTTCCTTCATGTCTGCTAAAGGCCGAGGATTCGTCTTCCATATGTGTGGATTTGTCTGCATGTAATATAATGTGAATATATTTTTAGTCTGATATCTGTAACAATTCTTTTAAGGCACCTATCTCGGATACCGATCAATATATGTTATGTGAATTTATAAAATTTTGTTTCAGATGTGACATCATTGAGTAAATATTTTCAAATAAAAAGACATCAAATGTGCGGACGATGTCGGCAGTCGAGCTAGCTGCCGATCAAAGGACGATAATCGTCGGCGGTTCATGGTGATTGCTCAAAGTGAAATAGAGAAGATGTCGTTAAACGTGAGTGTGGGTTAAAAACAAGGAAAAATGGGCACCAAAGGATTTGGGGGCGAGGTGGTTGGATTTTTCCTGGCCGTTGTTTTTTGCATCGTTTGCCCAGAATATGGTGAGTATTTTTCACATATTTTTCTCATATTTTTCTAAGCGGCCACCGCAAGTGGCTACCGCGAGTGGTGGAAAATAATAAATACATCATGCATCAAATTTTCAATAACACTCACTTTTCTTCTCTTTAATTCAGACAATCAAAAATTAAGACTGTATTTGCTAGCAGAAATAAGATCTAGAACATTCGTAAGAATTTTGAACCCATGTATAGGTAAGCAGCACCATGGTCTATAGATGTATTCTCACTAAAATATCACTAGTCCATTTGCCCTTATATTAAGTCACAGTGAATAGTAATTTTACTCCCTCTCTAAATCTTTGAACTGAAATACAGCAATATGAGCTGCTATTTAATGCAACAAAAAATAGGTGAGAGTGAGATATCCATGCAAATCACATTTGTAAGTGCTCAGACTCCACTTAAAAAATTTTGTCCGTTAGCAATGTTGTTCTCTTAAACTAGACAATACAAAAGTTTTCTGTCCCTCAATATACAAATAATCTTTGTATATTTCCATAAAAAAGTCCATTGCAGACTTTAAAATGCGCGTTTTTAATATAGCTACCCATTTATTTCTGGGCGGTTGCTTGTGAAATTTGGAGCTCGATGCTTTTGATTATAACACTTAATGGTTTTGTAGCAATATATAAAGAGGATTTAAATCCATCGGCGCAATCGAGGAACAATTTTGTTCAAAATATTCCTGAGCAATTAAATCTTTCCAAATTAATTGAAACATTTTTATGTTTCAATTAAATATTCCAATTTTAATATTGACGGTTGCTCCAATTTTAAAAACAATTGTTCGTTTTAAAAAAAATTGTACAATAAATTCGTATATGATACTTGTAATAAAAATAAAGAAGACGATAATTGTAAATATTTTTAAGACTCGGTCAACATCGCTTCATTAAAGTGATAGTATTCTCTACCATAAGAATCTGAACACGAAACAAAAAAAAATTAAAAATACTGAAATTAAAATTAGTCAATAATTTAATAAATATCATTATCAGAAGATTTGTTTGTATGTATCAGACATTTATCAATATCAGACACATACAGAAAAATGCAAATGTAAACGAATCATATATGATGACTGCAGTAATAATTATATTTTTACAGTTAGGTTTTTACTGAAACAAAACCACTTATCAAGTTTGTGTACCAGATAAATAAAGCAGGCAAATCTTCATTAAATGAACTCTTACAATGTATTAAAATAATTTTGAGCATGCGCCACCCCACTAGTTTGGTACCGACTAAGCAATTCGAGTTATGTTGCTGCAGTGTGCCGCACCAAAATGCTGATTTACGTAATTTAGGCCCATTGAAATTCATGACAGGTAATGTGTTGTACTACAAAAATAATCTTTGATAGTGCAGTTTTTTGTATATGTTACATACAAAGCTAGGCCATAAATCATTCAAATAATATTAGTAAGAAAATTTCATTACTCTAATAATTGATAGCATTTACTTATAATAGAGACCAAGTACAGACAAGCGTAGGACGTTCAACTACAAAGTGGACACATGGTCTACGAAGAGAAGGTCTATGAAGATTTTTTTTAATATAGGTTTTCGAAATTATTCCATGATAAGAGTTTTCCATCTATGTAAGTTAGGACTAATGAACTGAAAGAAACTTATACAACTATTTTTTACTATCCCGTACAGCATCGTATATAATTTCATATGAAAAGACGTTACAAAGAGATAGAATATTCCATGTAAAGAAAATTCTCCAGCTGAGAATTCCATTTTATTAGAATCACGTACAGCCTTCAGAGTCTTTTACTTGAACAAGTTATATTAATGCCAAGAAGAGCATTGTAGCAGAAATGGCATTTCTTTAAGCCTTCACAAATTACCCAAGAAATATAACATTTTAAATGTACACGGTTATGTTGTATATAGGTTGATTACTTCCATCAGCGTTTTGAATTTTTTATCTCATTTTCCAAGAAACGAGTTACAATATTGCTCATGTGTGCTATACGTAATACCACTCAACGGAATCTCGAATCAGAATACGATGAACTTAAACTAGGTTATTTCTATGCAATGTATTCATGATTTTCTAATAATCAATGCTAGCTAACGATCGAATAAGAACATGTTACAAACAATTTGGCTAAACATACTAAATACCTACTGAAAATTGTATAAGAGACAATTACATATATGTAACTCGGTTTGCCCGAGGCTTTACCTGTGTAAATATCACGTGGAAACAGCACTCTTTAAAGGATGAAACGTTTCACTAACTTTAACATTTATAATACATGTAAATTGGTATTTTATAAATGAGTGATATAAATCTGTTTGTTTATTATCTTAAATGTCAATAATGATATTTTCATTAAACAGAATAATAAGAAGTAGATAGCATTTTATAACGAGATATTATTAGAATCATTAAAATGTTTCTTGTTTTATATTATACAATTTCGTATAGTTAATTTTTGTTTTAATATGTGTGTCCTAATGCTTGAGAAAAATTTATTAATCTCATATAATTTATTAAAATTATCACAAACTTTAGTATAGACTGCTATTGTTTTTAGCTTTATAGTTGGCTTATCTCTGAACGGCTTATCAATAAGCTACAGCAGCAACGTATTTTTATAAACTCAAACATAAATTTTAATACGAATTACTATCGTTTCCATTTAGTTTTCTCAGAATTCTATAGAAATATAGAACTTTAATAATAGATTTAATTTTTTTATAGAATGGTCAATTTTATCTGCTAAGTGGTATATATTAAAATTATTAGGTAGATTTTCAACTTTAAGATCATGTTGTAATTTTAACAACTTATTGAAGCTCTGTAAATGGTTGCATATGCTTGTACTGGTGCATACTATAAACTTGGTATAATGAAGTTATACATGAGTTACGACTCAAAAATTGAAAACACCTAAAACACTTATATTACGAATATACATACGGATAACAAAGGCATAAAAAATATAATTCTTTTATACAGACTCGATACAAACACAAATATTCATCATATAACTATTTGTCCTGTATGGGAATTGATACCAAAGCCCTTGTCGTACAAGGTAGGATCACTACCATCCACGCCACCGGGCTCGTCAAGCATATTAAAACTGTATTCGAGGAGTAAAAACGTAGCTTTAATTTCTATAAATATACATAATGCATTGCATTTGTTCAAAGTATACAACTGGTGTTACGTAACCACTGGGTAGTGTGCCAGAAAAACCCACAGTACGTTCTATATTTTACGTCACACTGTCCTTTAGTGAGGTATCCGTTTTGGACTGACCCGGCTATATTTCAAATGTAATTCTTAAGACTGTTTGTGTTATATAAAGGAATTTACACTGAACGTTAGCGGTGAGTTACTATTGCAAAGCAAGCAATGAATGTTAAAAGAAAACACACATTTTATCGTCTCAGAATATAAGCGACTATTTATGTTTGGATACAGCGCTCTTCTTCTAATAAACATTTATTCAGTTAAATGACTTCCTGAAATCGAAGTACATCTTTTGTTAGGCAAATCTATTATTATAATAATTAGATTAATTAATTTCAGTGACACTAACTAGTTACTCAATCCCTGCAATGATTTTACATAAAGAACGCCATCCCTATCACAGGTTATATATTTAATAAGACTGATAGCGATCGATCAGGGGTGCTTTTTAACTTTAGCTTGAGTAACCGTCGTTTGATAGGGTTGCAAAAGCATGGGCACAGAAGGTAATGTACGGTTTGGACTTTATTGCACAACATGTTACAAAATGTACAAATGGCAGACTTAATGCCAGATGGCATTATCTCCCGGTCAACCATTACACGAAACAGAAAAAATAAATATATATAGTGGAGCAGACAATATATATACAAAATAGATAAACGTGACATACATATTTGTATAAATAAACGCAAAAAATGCATATGATATATATATATATATATATATACATAAAATAACGTACATCAGAAATAGGGTTATAAAGTTAGAGAAGCAGCATCCGTAAATAAAGTACGGAGACAGCGTTTTAGGTTAAATTTGTTTGGGGAATAAATAAAAAATAATAGGAAAAAAGATAAATTTTTCATACACTCAGCTCAGATTTGGGTACAATATCAGTTAAAGTAGCACATTACATACATTTTTACATAACACTTTTTACAGGTGTTATTGAAATAGAAGACAAAACAGATAATCCCAGTAATTGTAGACGACTATTTACGAATTAATGATTAACTGAGTCCGCCCATCTGGTTTTATACATCTTTTACTTAGTTCATCATCATCGTATGCGTCGCGCGTCAAGCGCGATCCTACGGTTTTAGTCAGATCGCCTGTCTACATCGTAGGTGGGCTTACTACACTGCGCTTGCCGGTCTACATTCCAGAACTTGACGGCTTTTACTTGTATCTTAGTTCAATTCAGGCAAATCAAGATACATATATTACAAATATATGTAAAATAAAAATAAACCAATAGATAATGTACAAATAAAGTTAGCCATTTCAGATGTACTGATATTTTTTTAAATTAATATAAGCAGTGCCCTGCAGTTTCGTCTACGTTAAGTTATAGAATTAAATTAGTAGTACCCTAAAGGCCGTTTTTTAATAAGAAATAACACGTATGTCATGGCTTTCAATGAAGAACCTTTATACTGTACTTCATTCGAATAACTTCAAAACAACAAAGTTTCATTCTAACTTGCTGTTTCACACCTTTAGGGAAATCATTTTCAAATATATTTTCTTTGTGAAAATTACTTATCGGGGTTAGATTTAAATATTTTAAAGCTCACGAAACAAATGAATTAATATAAAAAATATTGCATTGTAAACCCCACCAATGAAAACTTCAGGCACATTTCAAGGGCTTAAAACAAAACACATTACAACTAAACACAAAACGGAGTTAACGTATTTGTTTGTTATAATCATACCATTAAACGGCAAGTGGCAGCAACAATAAGGCAGGGAAGGCCTTTCGGCCTCGAAAATTATTCTCAAATCCAATTATAGGTTGGACCCGAAATTCAGCGAGGCCAAACTGGCAGCTTCTTTCGAACTTTCACTGCCAATTTTACCTAGACAAAACTAGTTTTGCAGCATGAAATTTTGACGTTGGATTCCCTTAAATGCCGATTAGAGGGGCTGTGGTTATCGGAAATAGAGGTTAGTGGAATTTCTGTGGAAACTGTTTCACAGCGAAATGTGAACTAGATTTAGTTGATTTGATTTCATACGAGAAATTTATTATATAACAAGCGTACATACTAAGTTTTGTTTTGATTTAACACGAAATTCATTTTGCAGAATTTATAAGTGATTGTTAGTAATGAAACTTCGATGTGGTAAAATAATAAATATTCAGATATTCTTTCATAAAAAAATTTTTTTGACTTCAAAATTTTCTATCATAAAGGAAAAACGTATGTCTTAAAGTTTACATTGTTTAAAATAAAGTCACCTTCGAGTTTTTAAGTTACTACATTCATGTAGAAAGGGTTATAAACCTTTATGATTAAAATAAATAAATTCAAACATAAGTAAATATCTCCTAATTTTAGCTTACAGTAATTACTTTTATATTTTACTTATTAAAAAAATAATATGGGTTATTTGCCAAAGTATTTTTAAAACTATATAGTATTATTATTTATCTTTTTTCCCCACATTAGATATTTTATGCTTGTCTTAAAGTATAAAATTACCGTTTAATGCATATCATTAATATAAATATATTAGATTAAACATAGTCGTGACAATATTTATCACTTCACACTGCCTCGTTTTAGTATCTACAATGCGCCCATAGTAGTGGAGATCGGATTGCCAGCGAGGACATAATAAATAGACTGAGTATAAATAACGTTTGGGAATTCATCATCATCATTATATCAGCCCTAGTACGTCAATTACTTGACAAAAGCCTTCCCAAAAGAGGAATTTTACCCACCAGGCAGGCGTGGTGGCAATGGCAGGGCGTAACTTTTTCGTTCTGCAACATTTGAGCTATTAGGGGTACCACCATCTGTTGGCTCCAGTACCTCTATAACTCTTTACGACACCTGGTACAGGGGTGGTAAGTACTATTCTGCTCTGCCAGTACCTCACGGCCAGTATCAGTACCTACAAATGCACTCATATAGACTGGATTGCTAGCGTGCATATAACATATGGACTGTATATGATTAATGTTTGGACATAAAATCTACCTAAATAGTATATGTATAGTACTTAATCATCGTCCTATTACAGAAATTCATAAGTCGAGCGATATTTGAGGCTGTGCTCATGCAATAAAAAAAAGTATAAATTAAACACGGTCCAAAGTCCAGTCACGTACTCGCTTCCGAAGAACTTCATAACGACGGACTTGAATTGTTTGCGTTGGGAGAAAAATGTACCTCAATATTGGCCATAACCATTCTTATGCTGAGGCATTAGAGTTCCGTTTACGTAATCATCTTCAATGTTGATTGCTCGTTGGTTATGCTATAAAAGTAGTTTCAAAACAACAATTAAACTGTACGTGATAATATTAGAATTTGCTGTCTACAACGTATAAAACTGATTTTTAAAAGTTATGCATTGAGCATCATCATCAGAACAACCGTAAAATGTTCACTGCTAAACCTAGAAAGCCTCCCAAAGAAATCTATACCCATGATTGCCGTAAGGCAGAGTAGAACAGTACCTTCCTCTTTACCAGGTGTCTGAGATAAATCTGAGACGGTGTAGTTCAAATGCAAGGGTGTGTATGAGTAGCAACAACCCCACCGCAAAAATCGCGCTCTGCGATTGCCAACACATTTGCCCAGCGCGGCAATTATGGGAAAATTTCTCTCTTTCTTGGTAGTAGACTTCCAATGGCTGTAATGATTAATTGCTGCGAATGCTGCCTATCTCCGCCCTATTGCATTTGGACAACGCTGTTTCCGGTGAGTATACCGACAAATATCGGTCCTGGTAACTCAGTAAACAAAATGATAATCTCAGATTTTTCAGAAAATATCTTTAGAATAATGTTCTTAAGTCCGCTGAGACTTTTGCAATTCTCGAAGCAAGTTGGTACCCTTTCGTACTGTAACACATGAAAATATTATAAGGTAAATTTTTAACAAAGGAAGGCAGTAGTTTTTGTATCCTTTCATTGAATGTGTCCCACGATGGTCGTATTGACGGCACAGAATACCTCACTGAATTATATATAACTCTATTTAGAGTTTGCCGGGAAGGGTCTTTCTACTCAGTATACTTTTGTAGGCGTTGTTTTAAACTCATACTAGTTGGATAATTTTGGGCCCGACTTGTTTATACTCAGTATGTAAGTTATAAATAGCGATCTATAAAACCGAGAAGTCCTGAAGCTATAACATTTTTGGTTTGTTGAACCAACTCTTTAAATTTATTTGAATCCTAATATA
>JACJUM010003237.1:4807062-4915121 GCA_020976665.1 Heortia vitessoides | reverse complement strand
TGGATTGTTTGGATGACAGCTGTCAAACTTATTTGTTTTCAAACTACTTAAACTATTGTAACATAAACTCGTGAAATACTATATATACATATGCAATAATACTATGTATATATATATATAGTACTATTGCATATATATATCAAAATAAGTATATGTATATATATATATGCAATAGTACTATATAATATATATTATTTTAATATCTATCATTGTAATCAATCTATATTTAAAGAAAAATAATCATTCTTATCAACACACATAAAATCCACATAAAGAATTGAGTCAAAGTTTTGACCTAGGTCTGTGATATGGGATTAAGATATTCATTTAAAACAAAACACAGCCATGTTCAGTGAGTCTACCAGTGATAAATTTAAGTTGAATTATACTGTACACCAGAACATGAGGTCGCGTTGTTACTGAATACACAGAGCTGTTTTCGTATGTTAAGATTAACACAATACCGTCTGAATTGCGCTCCGTTACGTTTAGTTTGTGCTGGCATAATTATAGTTTGGAACTATTTCGCAACAGCCTTCTGAGACGAGCTGCTTTCTGGTAGTTTACTTGTTATTGGCAAAATTTCTGCTTGTTATACCTAATTAATATTGCATGGGAAAATAAACCTGCCTGGAGAAATAACCAGGTCAAAATCTCCTTATCTATAAGTATGTAATATATTCGATATTTTTTCTTTGAAATGGGTAGCGCACAAAGTGGTTCTCCAAAATATGTAATTGGACTTAACATAATCGTAAAATGATGAATAATCTATTATGAGATTTTATATAATGAACATAATTGTTAAAGAAGCTACTCTTTACGCTACGCCATTTATAGAGGAAGGCTTTAGGTTACCTAACATTACGCTGAGACCAATAGGAGCGAAACGTCAGTGAAAAATGTTGCAAAAACGGGGAAAATTATTCACATTTGAGGTCTTTCGTCGCATGCGCTGCATAAACGGTTTAAGTTATTCAAAAGCTATGTATGAAAGAATTATTCCTCTTTAATAATAAAACAAAAGTCCGCGACAGTATATGTCTGTCTATCTCTCAAGATTTACTCATCATACTATACTATACTCAAGTACATCTTTGCGAGGTACTATGCCGCGCGGCTCAGACGCGTGGTCGGCTCCCTATGGAACGGTTGAATACAGCGTGCTTTATTTTAAACGAAAGTGAAAATATAATTTATGCTGAAGTACTTTGACCCATTATTTTAAAAACATTATTTTTTTACATATAATTTTTAAAAAATCTTGTTCACGATTATACAATAACATAAACCAACGCAAGCAATCGAAAAATAATCTCGATAGAGCTTCCGACAACCACGCGAGCGAAGTCGCGGCCACAGCTAGTAATTAAATATATATTTTCAACACCTAGGCACTGAAAAAACACAAATGCCAGCAAAAACCAACATATCGTCGTTGGAATTGCCATCTACGCCATCCGACCTGTCAGAATTGGCTCTTTTATTCGTTGGTCACGCTGCAACTTGGACGAATTGCCATTGAACCTTAACTTCATTTACCCCTTCTCACCTTTTTTATAAGAGGGAAAACAAATTAAATTCTAAACCATGTCTGGCCGTTAACGTATAATTGTAGTAAAAATATCAAATGCATTAATAAACAGACGCCACCAAAAATCCTAGTATTTCCTAAATAGAGCTCCACTCCTTAAACTTGTTATCATGAGGCAGGTCTAATAACAGTGACCTTGTACAATGGGGTATAATTTAACATCGTTAATATATTAAATATATGGTAGTTGTGATGATTTAAAAGAGAAAAAAAATATTTAGAAAAGTAGTCTCATACCGTTGACCTGCAAAACTCTTAAAATAGCTCAACATGCCACGGAAAAGGATTGCGCAAAGAGACTCCGAACTCGAAATCTCTTTGCGCAATCGAATCAGGAATGAAGAACCAATGTTACCCTGCAAATTAGTAAGTAAAAGTGACAGTGGGCAGGGCACTTAGTACGCAAAACCGATAGCCAATGGAGAGGGAGTAAGCGTAGGGCAGGCTTCGGCGCAGGCCAGGTCCGCCCACGAGTGGACAGACGATCTGACTAAAATACAAAAATCGTACTGAATGCCAGCCGCATTTAACTGATCCTATTTGAGATCACTTGAGGAGGCCTAACATTGGATGTCCTACTGATACTGGCTGATATGACAACGGCAAAGTATGACCTAAGCTATTTATTTGATGTATGTGTTATTTGTGTGTATCAAAAAACATACCTCCTGTCAACTCCTGATATCAATTTTTATCATACTATTCTAAATACAATTTTAAATAAAAACCTATCTTTACTTCATTTGAACAACCTTGACTTACTTCTGCGCATTGAAAATGTAGTATCTCCGGCAGAAACGTATAAGATAGGAAAACTTAGGTACTTTTGATGTCGGGGATGTCGAGACCTAAATTTGTTTGATCAATAGACTTAACATAGTTTTCCTTTTCGCATACAATTGTGTAAATAACGTGGAGTTCTTGCGACACATAAGATTGTGAACCATATTGCGTAACCGCAATGACTATAATCATTTGACCTTATCACTGTTATGAAATTCCAGAGGGAAATTCGCTGCAAATAATTGTGTCAATAAGTTTATGTTGATATTCAGGCAATAAAATCGTGAATGAATAATATAAACACTTATGTATAAATAGTAGAATATATTTGTATCCATTATTAATAAAAGGTCACTTCTAAGTAGACTAATATGCACATTAGCTATTTTACATGAAGTAGAACTTATACAAAGGTCGTGTACATTGGTACCTTACTCTCACCTATTTCTACTGCTTAATAGCAGTGTTAGCATTGCTTTGTTCCGATTTGAAGGGTGAGAGATGCAGTAAAATTTACAGGGTAGTGTGACATAATATCTTCAAGTTACAAGTTTGGCATCGCATTTATGATATCTTTATATTACAAGCGTCATAAGCTGCAGTGACGCCTATAATCAAGCGGTATGTAGGCTAGTTTGTCGACCTGGTCTAATAATAAAAAAATACGTTTAATAGTGCATATACTGAGAGTTTCCATACACCAATTGTAAATACTCTGTTATCCACTCGCTCGCTTCTAATGCATCCCTTCTGCTTTGAGCTCATTAAACAAAGGTACCGCGTGGACGCCTTTCAATACAGCCCGGGGAAGCTTTCCCATTATTATCGATTACACTTCTATTCATAGATCCTCCTTTGTAACTCTATGGCTTTGCGTTTGCTGTTCGTATTTGTGCCGGTCCGTGTTTTAATTGGAAAATTGGACGGTTCATTTTGTTCATTTAAAGTGGAATAAACACGCCGTTGAAGTATTAAATTTTTCTGTATTGATAATACGGCTTATGTAAAAAACAGTTCCAGTTTCCCTTAACCTTTACGGTTATACATGGTTAAAAATTTTATTAAAATATCTGTTGTCCTATCTTGTACGTCATGGGTTTGATTCCCATCCAGAGCAAATATTTATATAATGATATTCGTGTTTATTATGTATCTAGGTGTTAAATATATGTATTTAAGTAGTATATTTGTGGTTATTCTATTGTTTGATGACCGTAACATCAGTGCTTTAAGTAATTTACCGCGTAGTCAGGTCAACGTATGAGATATTGTGGAAATTTATTATTATCTATGTTTACTGAGAAGCATAGTAAACAGATTATTATTTTGAGATAACTGTTTTTCACATCAAAACAACATTCCTTATTTCGATATTAACCACCAAACAAAATCAGCACAATACTTTTATCGAACATAAATTAAAAACCAACGGGGTCTCTAAGCCACTGCGATATAAATACAATTGATATATAAAATTAAAATAGAAATTCTAGAAATGAGCTCTAAAAAGATATTCACTTGACATGTGTAGAAAATAAATGATTAAGATAGAATAAACTTAGATAATACACTGAAAGTGTAATATAGTTTAAACGGATTGAAATACGGCTTAAAATGATTTGTCATGCTAATACTAATATACCCAACAATGATTTATGGCTCTTTAGACATCCCAGCCTGGGATTAAATATATGAATTGCTTACATTATTTTTATGTAGACGTAACTTACTATGTGCAAATGGAAATTGATGATATGCTGCTTTTTATGTGGATTCAATTGAAAGGTTGATTTATCGACTGCTTTAAAATTTAAAACGACTTTTTCAGCATACCTAAATAATATCAATGAAAGTGATGCTTCAAATAGTTACTAGTTTTTCTTTCAGTTGATTAACGTTTAATTGTATGTTATTATTGATTTACCTGCAGTAAACTTACGACCTTTTGGTTCAAATCAATGTCATGAATCCATGATATGGTCCCTTAGCATCTTTATCGGTTGTTTGGGTAAAATTGTATTTATGTAATATATATTAATATATATACATTGCTTATTCTGAAAAGACTTATAAAAATAAAAATATGAAGAGTTTGAATTTCGAAAACTCTATTTAGCTGTTTTGTGGCAGAACATTCGACGTTGTCCATTTCATGGTTTCAATTAGAGGATTATAAACTATCGGTCATAAAATATTCACTTATATTATATTATACATTATTTGGTCTCATTCGATAGTTTAACCCACAGCGTATTTTCCCAAAAGTATATAAAATGCCGTACTAACATTGCATAGATAAAGTTATTCTGAAATATTCTCTTGAGGGTTCTTACTACGTGAACGTGAGCTGAAAACGCTTTAGAAGCGTCAAGGATATTAAAAGAAAACAGAAGAATATAACCTTATATTTATAACTTACTCATAAAATTAAACGAATTCTCTTGCACTTGTGTTAACAAAGAGCAATTAAATATTGCGTACAATTATTATAATTATAATTTAAAAATATCTATTATCCTAAGTTACATTAAAAATGTAATAATGTTTCCCCGCGGTATTGTTGCTTAACCACACAATTTTATTATTAACTATTATATATTTAAAATTTGCTCACAAAATCTGAAATCGATCATGTTGTGAAGAAGTTTCCTAATTCTATGGAAACGATATATTTATACGGAAAAAAAATTACTTGAGCCATTTTCCGATTCATTAACTACCATTATAGAAAATCATCTATCCGGCAGGCATCGTGAATATTTTTGGAATCAAAAGTAGCCTATGTATTGTTATAGAATCTTTTCTATCTTGGTGTCAAATATCGTCTAGCTATTTCAGCGTAAAGATTAACGAACATCCTCCTAAACTTTCATGTTTATACTAGTAGAAAGATGATAATAAACCTCTATACGTTCGTGCTGTAAATTCAATGCGTTGTGGTAAACCATCCTTTTCAATGACAACATGCATGCATCTTATACAGCACAACTAATTTAAATCAATACAATATATATTGTGTTTGTGTATAAAGACTTCAACGTATTCCGTATTATCGACGTCTTCGTAGTATTTATAAACGTCCGCCATTTTGGGGATTTGGCGTGGATTAAGGTTCGGAAGGCGCCTATAGAGGGCGCGCGTGCGATGTACTCTACTGATCCCGGGATCAAGTACTGAGCTCTGGCTGAAAAATTAAAAAACAAGCGGGGTATGTATAGTTGTTTTATTGCCCATTGGGTTTCACGAAGTGTTAAGTTACTGGATTCCACTTTCTGATCTTGAGCTTATTGATTTCCAGTGAGTCTGTATATTTAAAACTGCTGCACGATGAACTAAGCAAAAAGAAACTTTAAATTAAACCAATCGAAAATATAAATTTATTATATATAAAATATATATTTTATATAATCAAACAACACAGCATATATTGACTCCGATGTAAGTCACAAAAAGCTCTTGTGTTACGGAGATTAGATAACAGAGATATTACAAATATATTACGTAAATACATATTTATTTACTTAGACGCAGAACAAACACAAAATATCATCGTATACATATTAATCCTAGATGGGGATCAAACCCAGGACCCCTGGCGCATAAGATAAGGTCACTACCATCTGTACTATTGGGTCTCTCAAATTATTTATAAAGTATTAAGTTATAATCATCATCATACGGCATAACGTCCACTTCACAATACATACCGCCTCAATATACGGACATTGGCCATAGTTGCCGATTCGCAGCGGGAATACTGTGGCCCAACATCGGTCAAGGCCTATCGCTTAGCACTCTGTTGTTTCTGATATCTCAGTCTCTTCTCAGACATCTGATTTTAAATAAGGTGCTTTGCAAGTATCCTACTGCCTTAGTTCCCGACCTATGCCAAATAAAATATTGGGTATCTGGATGTACATTACCGATGTACCTGATTGTTTCTATTTTCATATATTATACTATATACTATAATATAGTATATAGTTTTAGGTAAGTATCATGAATTTGATTAATAATGAATAAATAAATTATACAAATATTGCCAGTATGCACCTACTACTACTTCAAATTATGCCTGACTAATTGATTCATCATCGCGGACACAATTAGTCAACCACCACAGCATCAATCACGGTTGAATCGAGATAATTATTAATTCACCACCAATTTAATAGCCCTAAATTTACTATATATATGTGATTTGCATTAGTATATATTTTTCGTGATAATTAATTTTCAGTTTTGAGCTTAACGATATGCTTTGACAAAAAACAGCAAAAAGTACACATGAGGTTTTTTAAAAAGTTCAGTGGTTTACCTTTGACATCAAGCAATAATAATAATAATAAAAATATTTCTTTCCATAATCCAAGTTACAGACATAGCTAATAAATATTAATATGAAATTATAACCAGCAAGATGTGACTGTCAGAAGCTGTGCTAGTGTGTCACAGCTGACTACGTCTTTCATCATGTTCAATATATATTTGTATGATATAGCACCTATATACCAATGTCACAATCAATATGTGCACGTTAAGGAAAATATTTGTCTCAACGCGCAGGGTTTCATCAGTTTGCTTATAGTTAAAAGAGTACCTTTTGGAGAATCTTCGTATACATTTTCAGTCGATATCAAGGAAGGCAAGACCCCTTATCAAGTTCACCAACTCATTCCGGCAAACCCTGATGCTTTTAAATTAAGCCTGGAATTATTGCCGACCAGAGTTACAACAAAGGAATAAATATTAACAGTACGTAGTACAATGAATTGATATTTCCCCAGTACAACAAATTAAATTGTCGAAAACGGAACAATAGCAAAAATTTTACCGACAAATATTTGACAGCAATTTCTAAGTAACACAGAAAGTTGCAAACGTTACTCGTGTAATAAGCAAAGTTTTCAAATTACAGAATAATAACTCAAAATAATCGTCCGGAGCGTTGTAAAAACCTATAATGCTTTAAAATTAATTGCCGCTACAGCCATTTAGGAAACAAAAATGTCTTCAAATTTATAATAGTGGAAATAGGGCGGCCGTGGATTTCAGTACGCGATGTAATAACTTTCGGAAATTGTGCAAGTTATAATACTTTCCTTGTAGTTATAAATAAGGAGTGGAGTTTATTATGACGCTCGTAAAGAATGGTACCGCTTGCCCAATAAATATAATTAAGGTTATACACAAAATGTGACCTGGTCAACACGCGCGATGAGGCGATTACGACCGCCTAAGCCAACTGTATATTTCGGTCAAGATTATTCTGGAATGTGAAATTGATTCGGAGCAGTGGTTTCCTAAAGCCGGTTTTGCGTAAATTTCAATATAAGCTTAGAAGATTTATTTACTTCAACCTTCTTTACGTGGAAAATATATTTTTATTCACGATATATTGAAATGTAAGCCGAACTTAAATTTTAAGTTAAATTATACCTTTGTATATTTTATACAGTTATATCTTTATATAACTCAAATTAGAATAACTTACCAGCAGAATAGAAGTGCCCAGCTATTCTTGGGCGGTCCTTTGCCCGGTAATATTAATAATGACTATAGAAATTACATATATAATATACTAATAATTATGATAAAACAATCTGTGTCATCGCAAAAGAAGAATGTCAAATTCGTTTAAACGTTAAAAGACAATTTTTTGTTCTTTATTTGATTTTCATTCGATCAAGACTATGAAATCTAAGGTTTAGCAAGATAAACGATGCCATCTAAGTAAACGCCAGGTAAAACTATGTAGACAATAACAAGAAACTGGGTTACACAAACACTATTAACAGTACCGGCGCGGAAAGCCTTTGTACCACCGCACTAATAACGCGTAATGTTTGCTCAGCTACATTGGATATTGGCTTTGACATTTCGAATTCTTTGTAGTTTCATGAGTGTTATCGAAAAGCTTTACTTACAGATTTTGTAATGTGCGTTTGGGCAGGCATCGCAGCACACGGAACGGATACCCGACGGGGACCGTATTATTATTGTAATTATTTAAGCAATAATTTGGGTAGATAGATGATGGTATAAATGATTTTGTCCGACAATGGATGCACTACAGCTGATGTAATGGAAGTGGAAGCACATTGAAATAAGATCTAGCAAAGGTAGATGCTATGAACAGCTCAGATTTATTTTCCATTTAATTAACTAGGAGCAATTGTTAATTATACAAGAAAACTCATTTTTTAGTTATAACTAGTACCTACTTTAGTTAATGTAATAATAGATAGAGAAAAAATAACATTCCAAGAATTTTCATGTAGAATAAACTATTTTTTTATTGCATACCTGTTTATTTTGTTTAACTATATTATATATAATTACGGTTATAAATTATAAGCCATAAATTTATTTAAAAAATATTGACGTAAATTTGCTCGTATTTTTTTTATTTCGGTGACAGAAAAAAATCGTGCCTGAGATGAGGCCATAAATAAGTCATTGGTGTTTTTAGGGCAAGGCTTAGGCTTCTGTAATGGAATACTCCTTTCTATTCAACTTGAGCTTCTAGGTCAACGCTTTCAAAATATATGAGCCGAAACCGCTAAAACGGAACATGTTATAAAGAGAAAAAAAATCGTTCTAAGGCAGGTGATTTAGAAAAATCTTTGTTTTCATAATATTGCTGCTTGAAATCATTCACACTAATATAAGAGATACCAAATTGATTTAGGATTTTAATTATTTTTACATATTAAGATATTACTTTAAAGGGTAGGTTTTCTTTTACTGATAACTCGTACTAATGAATTGGCCCTTCTAAGAATCAATACATGCATGAAAGAACTAATATGACCAACAGAAGCGACAGAGATGGAAGAACGTAGTAAGTGGAGATCCATAGTTTCTGTCTATCCCAATTGGGACAAAAGCGTGTTTTTTTATTAGACCTATGAGACCTACGACAAATTAGCATACAGTCCGCGTGAAAGTAAGAGTTACTGCAACCTAAAGACGCTCTTAATATCACACGGATATCACTAATGCATTGTCAACCCTGTAATTTGAGATGTTATGCTACATTATCCAGTAATGTAATTCAACGTCTCTCTCACCCTTTAAATCGAAATACAGCAAATTCGAACATTGCTATTTGGCGGTAGAAATGGGTGAGAGTGAAATATCAATGCAGATTACCTTTTGTATAATATCTTCTACCTCATGTCGTATATATGTACTTTAATCCTAAAAAGTTAGGAACAGGGGGATATTAATTTAACTGATATTTTTAAATTATCTCTTTTTGTTTAAGTATTTTTGTTGTAAGATTATTCATGTTACTAGTACTTTATTATATTATGTATTTAGATAATATCTGTGAACAAATATTGATAAAAAGTGAATTGTTTATTACATTAATTAGTTAAATATATGTGTATATAACAAATTAAACTGTAATTTGCTATAACTTACTAAACTATATATATAAATAGGTCAAAAATAAAAAGTTAAAGTTTAGAATTTTACTTAAGCTATGGTAGCTCTTGGTAATCTCTTGATAATACGAGTATATGTTTGTATATAAAATTTATTCATAGCGATTGAAACTAATTAGAGCAAAACAATTATAAACTTTCACGAGAGACATTTAGGTTTGGGAATCGCATATTCACATGAAAGTGCGTCCAAAATACCTTGAACTAGTTTTTCAAGTTTGTTATAGAAATATTTAATTTATATCTGTAGTTAGGAAACCAAATAAATATGTTTGATCGACAACACCTAAGTGTTTAAATAAAAACTGAAAGTATCTTGTTGTTAGGTAACCTCAAACCCTGAATGATTAAATGATTTTATTTTTGTGTATAAGTTATTACACAGTTGGGAATATATTCACTGAAAATAAAAGAAATCAGAACGTATTTCTGAGATTTCTTTAATTTTATGATTCTTAGAAGTTATCGAAGGCTAAATAAGGTTTTGAGGGATATATCATCATGATTTTTATGCACACTAGAAATTATGATTATTTCATATTTTTCTCGTATAATTTAGATATAAATATATTATATATTGTAGGGATAAGGAAGAGACCCTCTATTTACAGCATGCATGACATGAAAATTAATATTTAATGGAACAAAGCCTGCAAAGCCGAGAAAACCTACAAAGTTTACTCTAATATTAGCAATATAAAGAACCATTTTGCTAAACAGTGTTTCTCTCTAATAAGGGGGAGCTCATATCATAAATTCACTAGAACATGAGACTCCTTTCCTTTCCTATGCCCAAGTCCTTTGTTTTGAAGCTGCAACTGTCTCTTATAAATGGCCCTTAGCCAAAACATGAAACAAAACTCGAAGAAAGATTTCTAAATAGCATTTACTCTCAAAGCATTTACTCTCAAATCATTTACTCTCAAAGCATTTACTCTCAAAGCATTTACTCTCAAATCATTTACTTTATAAGCAAAGCCAATATGACACTTGCGATACAAATTAAGAGAGTAAATAAAGAATGTTGAAAATACTTGTCAGTTGGATAGTAACTTCCTCCGTAACAAGTGTTGGAAGAAGTGACTGGACCGAAACGTATAAATTGCGGTGTATTTATCCCAAATAGAGAAGCTCAAATGCAACAGAGCGGGGATGGGCAGGAGCATGCTTGTCACGAAGCGACGCCTACGGTATATCTGAGTGAGGCAATTAGTATGATAACTATATAAAAACATTGATATTGTGTTTCCGTTAGCGTTTTAAGTCACAAAGTTATTATGTATATTTTTTTATAAAGTAGCTTTCATATTAATCTTGCAACCCCCTTTTTTCTTATTAAGAAATGGCATTAAAATAGTATTTTACACGTGCTTTATCTTTTAAGGACCTTAATACTGAATTTCTTTTGAATTATTTAAAAAACAAAAAAGTTTTATACTTTTTCTCCACCCTTGTTTTCCCTGTAAGGGAGTGAATTTTCAAAATCCTTTCTTAGTACTACCATACTTTATAACAAGAACCCTTGTCTAAAATTTAAAATTTGTAACCCTTAGAGTTTAACTCCTGTGCTGATATGCTAGTCAGTCAGTCAGATTTACCTTTTACATATATTAGATACATATATCCGGTCATAGTCACACTTTTATATTTTATTTCTCTATTCATTATTCCCCTCATTCAGCTGTTCCTTTTGTTTGTATATCCAATAACCCAAAAGGTCAAGCAAAGATAGGGTTCATGAGCCGAAGGAGCTACCATCCGGAAACAAATAACGATGGCTACGGTGAAAGATTATTTCAGTGTTATTTCTTCCTGGGTTTAACATTTGGAAGTAAAACCCGAATTAATTGTACATTTGCAAGTACAAAACACTAAAAAAGAAAATAAAATGAATGATTTCATCTTGTGGGTCACAAAGACTAAATTAACTTTAATCATTCGACAGTAACATATTTAAAATATATTAAAGCGAATATTGAACAAATTCCGCACGTTCAAATGTTACAGCAAATATTTTTATCAAAACTGAACGTAAAATACCTTTGATAATACAAACTTTGCTGGTAGACAAAGCGGGCATACTAAGAACAACCCGAATGCCAGAACGTCACTGCAGATCATATCGGCGAGGCACCCGCACGTAAAATGAAATTGCAGAAGCACAATACAGAAATTCTTTGGAAACCACAGTCGTGTTTACTCGTACCATGTGTTCTTTGTCTCACGCAAATATGTTAAATTATTCCTCTGGAAAATAATACGGTGTCTGTGATACCTATTAACTTATCGCGTTCCAGACTCACAGATTTGTGCCCAACACAGGGCTTACATTACATTTGCAAACACATGAAATAAAAATTGGACAAAGATATTTTAAATGGTTATATTCTATACTTAGATTCTAAGATGTTATTTGTGTCAAAGCTGATGTGGTACTTGGAAATAAATGTCAGGAATAAATAAGAATTGTATCTAGGAAAGGTTTTGCTTTGAGGTATCGATAGGTTAGAATACTATCTTACTGTGTCCCAGGTATTGTGAGAAGCGACTACTGGTACCTTCAGGTAGTGGTATAAGTATACCGAATAGCTTAAATGCAACAAAGTAGTGGAAAAGGAATATGCAATAAAATACACGTCGCGAAATTGCTAATTTATATGTGAAGTTGATATAAGTCAGATTCAAATACACTTTATTCAAATATGCCTATTACAAGAACTCCAATCGACAATTTAATAATAATCAAATAAGTAATATTAATAACATCAATATTTTAACATAACTATACTAATATTATAAATGGGAAAGTGTATGTATGTGTCTGTTTATTTGGCCGTCTTTCACGGAAAAATAAAGCGACAAATTGACGTGATTTTTTAACTGGTTGAAGGGATAGAGAGTCACAGGCTACTTTTGCCTTTTTCTAACCCCCTTATTCCTTAAAATAGATGGTGGAAGTTTGTATGGAGCATGCCTCAACTTTCAAGGTAGAAAGGAAAAAAGGGTATGCGGATTATTTGTGACTAATAACAATATCTAGCATTATATTATTTTGAAATCTACCCCCAACCCGGAAGTGAAATTTTACGTGATTTTTGCAGTTTTCGAGGTAGGAAGCTAAAAAATGGTACTCAGACTCTTTGTTACCAACAAAAAATTTTTAGTTTCTAAATACTCCCCCAGCCTTTAAAATAGATGGAAATTTGTTTACTGTTGTTACCCCGAATTTAACGTAAGCGAAATCGCGAGAAAAAGCTAGTATATTTTTTTTAAAATAGTCAAAAAATTCTCACCTTAAAAATTTACGTCAACTTTCTTAGCTTTTGTGAAGAAATTTATTATGAATCAACCTGAGGTGGAGCTTTGTGTTTTCCGGTGGTAATTTGTGCTACCACACTAACAGGTCAATATTTTTTAGTTTGCGATGCAAAAGACCATTGTTGCGAAAGTTTTATATAACTGTGTGCTTCTAGGGTAACCTGGCAAAAATTTCGTAGAAGCAGTCTGCATTTTGAGTAATGAATACGTAGGTATATCTTGTAAAGTAATGAAACTTAGGTTAAATGTTTTGATTTTTACTGCGTGATAAAAAATTCCCTTTATAGATAGTATACTTGAAACACAGTATAACAAATTTTATATAAGAGTTTTGAAGTAGAGTTAGTTTTGTTAGTTAAAATCCTAACAAACATACAGAAGTGTACGTACGTGTTGGAAATTCCAAAGTTTCTAATACCTAAATTTTTTAAAGCCGCAGCAGAGAGGCCTGCATTTGTAATGTCGCACACAACCGTTTCATTATATAAACTTATTTCTTGGAATAATTCAGAGGCTAGTTTCTTACTTATTAACAACACGAACCGAACTGGGTCGAGGTGTACGTAGCTTGCAGTGCACCCAATTTTTCTCTAATGAGCTTATTGCTTTTCTGTCGGTTGTTTTTTTAAGTAAATCGACAAAATGCTCCATTTTTATTTAATATATATCTTTTTAATAACGTCAGAAAAAGGTAAGGTACCGGAACCAACAGATGGCGGTTTATGATGGCTCAGATACACAGGGTGGGGATGGGCAGTAGCACCACCGTCGTAAATGCTGCACTCTGCGGTTGCCAACACGCTTGCTTAGCGCGACAATTATGAATTTCTTGAGGCCTATGTCTAGCAGTGGATTTCCAATGGCTGTAATTATGAAATACTGGATAATCGAACCCGTTGGAGTAGGTGGTGGAGGGAGGTTGAGGCAGGTCGTATCTTGATCAAAAGTCGTAAATTAGATCTCCACCCAGCACAAATATTAATATAACGATATTTGAGTTTCCTCTGTTATCTGATGTCCGCAACATACGTACATCAAGCAAATTATCATGAAGTTAGGTCGAGGTAAGAGATATGTGAATTCATTAATAAAAAAGAGAATTTATGAATCTATCTGTTACGAAGATTGATTTTATTTGAAGAGCGTTAGCTACTTCTATTCTTAGGACAACAAGATATCCACTTGGTGACGCACTATTATTTTGAGTCTACGCAAACAAAATTGGTGGAGAAAAATTAGTTAAATATTAAATATTATTTATGTGTTAGCAGAGCTGAGGTACCGGTATAGTAAAAAAGAACCTCCCTTGTACCATGTGTCGTTAAGGCGACTGAAGTAAGACTAATGCTACAGAGCGTTGATTGACAGCAGTATTTCTATGGCAAATCAACACTAACCTTCACCACTAAATTAATCTCTGTCATCGGGAAACCAGTGACCAGTAGTGGATGATGATAAATGGAATATTAGTATTATTGTGAACTATATAGTTAATCTGAATATCTACTATCTAACTCAATAATAATATCTTTTAGCAAAAACATAATGTCTTTTAACTCTCTTTAAATATATGTCTTGAGAGGATTTACTAAAAAGAGTTCTAACTACTAACAGCACCTATATGAAGTCATATAATCACATTTCTTGTGTGCTGTCTGTAGGTGTTTTCAGCATCTAGAAAATTTTTAGATAAAATTAAACATATAAAAAGAGAAAAGAGCGTTTTACAAATTTTGAAAATTTTGTGCTAGCAAATAGGCAATGCACAAGCTTAGCTTGGTATTCATGGTACTCTATGAAAAGCTAGTTCAGATACCTCTTTTAACAGTCTCTTAGAAATTACTTGGTGATAGTCACGGTTGCACAGGGCTCACAAGTACTTTTGTAGTATGTGCTGGACTGGGAATTATTTACACCTCCAGCAATTATGAGCCGAGCTATTACTGGCTAGTGCCTGTTGTAATTCAGTGGAAGTTTGCGCAGAGTCACGCAGCTATCGCCCCCCGCCCTCCCTCCTTTACTCCCTCCTCCCCTCTGGTACACCCCATCACCCTCGCCCAGAGTCGTGCGAGTCGATTAACCAAATTGTAGGGAATGGCTCACGGCATTGCGGCACTCTGCTTACTTACCTCTTATTAGTGTTGGTTTGCACGCACGGGAGAAAGTTGCTGAGATAAATACGAATATCATTCACGGGCACGTTTCTCTACCTTTTCTTTTTGTGTTTGCTTGTCAAAATAATGCACATTAATATTCTCGTCTGCTATGACTATGGAAGATTTTTTATTTGTACAAAATATAGCCATCATATTTGGCTATTAGTAAAAAGCTACTTGATTTTGACCCAAAAACGACTGTATCGGCTGTTTTACGGCTATTACCACCATAAGTAAGCTTTTATCTATAAAAAAGGTTCACAACTGCTAGACCGCTTTCAATTTTTTTATGTAATACTATTAATATATTTTTAATAATAATGTGTGGGGCATTACAAGTACATGTTAATTATAACATCTTTATACACATTGTCAATGTCATTTCAATAATTCATAACATTTTGTCACGACAAATTCACAAAAATCTACTATCATAATCTATATATTTAATATCGTATCTAATATTACATATCTAATCATATCTTTTAACTTTAAACTTGCCATTTTCCTGAATGGACTTTTCTCTAAATTGTGTTTTACTGAAAATCTTATTTTTGCTTCTTAATATGTCTATTCTATTATATTGCTTAAGGAAACCACATACCAAATTTTATTCAAATTAATTTGCTAAGGCACATAAGCGTGACAATCAGACCGACATACTCTAGACAAGTCGCACGTAAGTAGTGAACACAAAAGCTCACCAACTAATATAAAAGCATTAAGTTAAATCAATGTCTTAAACTTAAGAAATAAAATACCACTTTTATGCTAATTACATTGCTAAATTATTATAATGCTAAGAGTTCAAATTGCTCGTAATTAAAAGCGGCTAATACAATAATTATAGGTTCGGTATAGTGACGAATGTATTATAAGGTTAGGTTAGGTTAATTATAGTATATAGCGCAAGTTGTATATAAGACGTTAATCACTTATTTAATATTGTACATTTTTTTTCCGTTAATTGACCAAACTATCTGATAATACAGTTCATAAATTTATTAAGTCGACCAGCTGTGTCAAATTAGGATCGGTTCATAAAATAATTATGTACTTAAACATGTATAAGTGCTCAATGTTACTTCTAAGAAACTGGGACACAAAATTGTGCCCGCGTACGTAGAAATAACTGAATACCTAATAAGGGAAAATACATATGTCAATGCAAATCGTATGTAGATCATATTTCCAATTGCGATGACGAAACCATTGCTTATATCCATAGAATTTATTATTCATGACTTGAAAAATATGTTTATGTTATGTGGCAGGAAAGTTGTATTAAGTGCGCAAGTTGAATCGGCGTTTATCCATATATCTAGACCTTGTTATAACTTCAGTACTTTAGGAAATGTTCCGAGTACATTTTGAAGGTTCTGCGAACCTTTTAGTTCATTTATTATTGCGAGTGCGTAATATTTAGTTAATGGTATTATAACAGCAAATAGAAGTCTAACCCGCAGATGTGCTAGATTCCGACGGCAGATAAATCAGACCTATTGAAATTCACGTGGTCTTCCTAAGGACATCAGAGAGGTGAAATGATTAGGTGATGTGTGTCCACGGGTGAACAGCTGTGGACCTACATACGGCTGATGTTCTCCTAAATATATTTCTACTGGAGCCGTTCGTATTTGGCTTGCATCTTAATTTTAATAGAATCGCCCAGTATTAAAAAACATAAAATGCTATGGTCTCTGTAGTCTGCCAATTCTGTTAAGTATGTTTTTGTATTCATTTAAAGTCTTATATAGAAATTATAATTTCTTTCTTTTATAACTAATATGCAACTTAATTATAATTTCACGTTCTTTTCATCGAACGTCTCTTCGATCTTCATTTCGTTTCGTCGTCAAAAAAACGTCAACTTTTTCGCGAATTGAACACAGTTTTAAACCAGACCTCAGATATTATAACTCATCAGAGTGGGAACTTATATTGCTAATGAGTTATGGAGTGTGGTCACTTAGATAGAAATCATTTATAATTTTACACTAGCTCAAATAAATATTTCTTTCCACAAACATGTATAAAAAATGCCTTGTCTTACAAAACCATTCATAACAAGTTTGATGTTACAAAAAAGTACTCAAAGAAACGTTAAAATCACATTACGGTATACACAAATAGATGTAACGAAATCACGTCGTGAGCTCCACGTTTTGTTATGGCCATGACCTAGTCTTGATGGGACCAGAGCATTAGCTAATTAAATGCAGCGATCGTAAAAGACATGACTGTCTAACAAGTTCTCTACTAATATTTGGCATATACACACAACTTATTATATTTTATTCCATCCCTAATATACACCAGTGTTATAGACCCCAAGGTGACTATTTCGTATATATGATGTCTTTTCTCCACACCAGTTAAGTAGGGTTTGAAAATTGAAGAAAAAAGAAATTAAAAGAGTTTTGTTTCTCAGCACTTTTAACACGGTTTGCTGTTATCAATAAGCGTTCATTATATACATTTCGAGTGACATAATTCAGTATTATACTAACCTGATGCATTATCAAGATTATCCAATCAAATTTGACGTTGATGAACAGGATGATAGTAGATATTAGGACCCAGATAAACCAATTTCATCCTTGTCTAAATATTTTGGAGCCAATAACAGACCACAACAGACAAGATTAATACGTGGCTGTGTTTAAAGGATCAGTATCAAACCCACGCAGGGTTCATGATTAATTAATCCCAAATTTCATATAATTAAACCTTACTGAACGTAAAACGTAATAAATCTTACACTGAATGCCGTCTTCATTCCAAATTATTGAGGTTAAAAGTGGATACCACAAGAGTTGCGTAATCAACGAAACGAACTAGAGCTATTAATGTTTTCAAAAGAAGATGCTCGTATTTGGGTTGGGCGAGGGAAAGCGGTTACTTTTCTTTCGGTTCAGTTCTAGTTGGGACCAGCTGTTCTACGTAATTCTGTAGTTCCGTTTAAATTTCGTCTACCGCTTTTGTGTTCTGGGGTAAATGGCACGTGGTTGCAACTATTCTTATTACTATGTTACCAGCCCTGTTAAAATTTTGGAATATATCCAATATAGACTTCCAGCGGTACTATTGTTCGGGAGCTCATTATGATTAAAAAAGTTTTTTCTACATATAATAATCTACGTTGTTTCATTAACATATTATGTTGTAAGGAGAGAAAATACAAGTTTCAATTAATTTTTCTATACTTCATGTGAAGAAACTATGTTTACAAAGTAGTATATAGTACATAGTGAGGATGTTAGTGATTTACTGAAATAATGAAATATCCTTATTTAACTTTTTTATCTTTTTGAATAATTTTGTATTTTTAACCAATGAATAATCTGAAAGAAATAGCTGACCACTTCCATTAAATCTATTTTTTCAGTACTGAGAAATTGATGAGTCAGGATATTTATGTTTCTAAAATAAACTAATTTAGCCGTAAAGTCATTCAATATTTTCCCCGAGGTATCTAGCAGATATTTCAAAATATATAAAAAGGCGCTAAAAACAAAAATCTTATTGTTATCTGACTCGGTGTATTCAGGGAAGAGATGTAACTTTTGTGTTACACATATTGTGCCCGTTTTTGCGGCAATTTAGCCGGCCATCGCTGCTACGGCATTTTCTTTCGGATTTATAGCCACGACTCTTTCTTTAATATTGTTTACTTCAGTAATGGTCAGTTTTATTGCTTCGATCCTTTGCTTGCTTTTGTTTTGACCAAATACTACAGTTTATCGCTAGTTTAATATTGTAAGGTGTTAAATCAAGCAATGGGCTTTATCTAACTGTATAAGGAAGCGCGTATAGGTTTGTCTAGCAAACATTTTACGCCACTTTCATAATTTAGGTCATTTTACAGTTCAGTTTGTAATTGATTGTTATTCCTATCGCAGGCGTATATTCTCGCCACATATCAATAGTTAAATACTACAAGTTAAATACTAATAATATTACTGCAACAAAACGTAAAAATGTATCAGTCCTCATAAAATTAAGATGTTTGTAGAAGATTTTTATACAACTTTATTTAAAAACGTCTCTTGCTATCACCAATTTATTATCATAATAATCACAAAATCTCAGACAGCACCTTCATAAACATCGCAATTTCTATATTTTTATTAGTTTTGCAGGCGGATACTTAAGATATTTTCGCTTGGTTGTAAAAATATGTTAGGGTTTCCGCTATAAAATTTCTCGATCCCTTCGCTGTTGTTCAGGAGTTGTGTTTTGTTCGAAGCGATCCCTTGTTGCCTTCATTCTGTGATATTCAATAAACTGACAATAAAAACGCCCGCGGTCTCCCTTTACTTTATTATCATGTATGTTATTAGCATTAGGCAAAGAAAATGTGGTAACTACACAGCCTTTTTCTTTGGCACAAATATTTTTTGTTTGCTCAACATGAAGTAGGTCTCGTTTATTTAACAGCTAGATATTTCCTTTGGATCAGATTCTTTGAAACTAATGTATTATTTAAACATTGAGGCATAGAAAAGGTTGTAAGGTCTTGTTAGGTGTAGGCTTTTTCTAGTTGTAGTCACAAAACACAATTGTAGATTATTTCTGAGGACTACTTACAAGCTCTCAAACCTTTAAAGTTACAAAACTCCGGATATTTGTATTTTTTAACGTATTGACTCTTTTTAGTTTCACAACACGCCCGCAGATGGCGGTAGTAACACCTTTATATTAAACCATTACACCAGAATTACGCATACAATATTCCTATAAATGCCAAATGATAGATCCCGGCACACATTTGTCGAGACAGATGCATTAATATCAAAAATTAGTGACCTTTAGTTGTCCTTTTTTAATTATGGTTTTAAATTCTCCATAGCAATATTCTAAAAAAAAATATTAAATCACTATATATTCTAAAATATAGTCCACAGTGTTTTTCTATCTGTTTAAGAAAAATTCAAAACCTACTGTACGGATTTTAATACAGTTCTGACCTATAAATAGAATTGATTCTGGAGGAAGATTCATACATATAATTTGTTCATTTTATGTTTACATTCGTCAAAATATGACTATATATGATATAAATGTCGAGAAAATCAAACCGATTAGAAGCTTACAAGAAGATTTTGACGGGCCTGATGGCGCAGATGGTAGTGATCCTGTCTTGTGTGCCAAAGGTCGTGGGTTAGATTTCGACCCAGAGCAAATATTTCATCATACTAGCCATTGAAAGTCTACTGCTGCTCATAGACCTCTCCAAGAAAGAAGGATTTTTGCCCATAATAACCGCGCTGGACAAGCATGTTGGCAATTGCAGAGCTCAGCCTTCGCAATGGAGATGCTGCTGCCCATCCCCATCCCGTGCATTTGAGTCGCACTGCTCCGGACAGATATACTGCCATCTGGTATCTTAGTCGCCTCTTACGACACCTGGTGCAGTGGAGGTACTATTCTGCTCTGTCGGTACCTAGCGGCAAATATTTATATGATATCATTTGTGTTTTATAGTATATTTGTGATTTATCTGTTGTCAGTTGTCCGTAACACAAGTGCTTTAAGCGACTCACGTCAATGTTTGAGATGTTGTATAAATTTATTTTCTAACTATATATTTATTATTCTAAGTAAGAAAACTACTCGATACTAATATATATATATATATATATATTTCATGTGGGTCTCTTCTCTCTTTGTTAAGTTTGAAAAACCTGTATTAAAAGATATCCCTTAATTTCTGCTTTACATTAACATAGTAATAGTTACATAAGTAGGTAATATAATTACATATAGCTTATTTTAATTTATTTATTTGACATTATTGCACAAAATGTTACAAAATGTACAAATGGCGGACTTAATGTCAGATGGCATTATCTCCCAGTCAACCATTACACGAAACAGAAAAATAAATATATATATATATATATATATGTATATATATGTGTGTATATATATATATTTATTTACCTGTTTCGTGTAATATATATATATAATAACGTACATCAGAAATAGGGTTCTAAGTGAGAGAAGTAGCATCAGTAAATCAGTAAATATAGTACGGAGACAGCGTTATTACAGTTTGATGTATATATAATCCAAAAGATTGTATCCATAAAATATAATCCACTTATATCTTTTAATATTAAAAAGTAATATACATATTTCGAGATAAAACGAAAAAATGCGTGGTGGAATATTCTTATTTTTAGATCTCTTAAAATACTACAATTCTTTCACCGATACAAAATTACATCTTTTTGGAATCACATAAGCTATAATAATTTTTTTTTGTAAAATACGACGGAGCGGCTTGCTATTCCCTACTTATATTAAAAAGCGAAAATTTTAAGAATGTATGTATAAGTTTATACTCTAACACGCCCTAACACGTTTAGATCAAATTTGGTACAAAAATTATTAATATTATGAAGTAACACATAAACTACATTGTATCAGGAAAACATGTTCCTGTATGGATAGATAACGTTTTATATTTTTCTCTATAGAATCCACACGACTTATTTAAAAGTTTGTGAACATAGACCTTTGATAACAAAATATGCTCAAGGATGAGAAGATAGAAAGTAAAAGCGCAAAAATTAAAATACTAAGGTCTATGTAGCAATGTAAATATCAGCAAATTTTATTCTGAACGTCTAACGAATTCAGTTACACAAAGTAAACGTCCAGTTGACTGCAAACATATTTATATTTTATTTCCATAAATCATAAAATATAAAAGTATTTTCGCCGGGTTGGATTTTTATTTTGAAACCAAAACAAAGTTGTACGATTTGATAGCCCGGTCGGATCGACCTCGTTTTGATAGCAAAACACAGACACAAAAATATTTGCTTACGTTGAAAGTGCGAGCACACTGACCTGAAAAGCATATATATACATTTATAGATATTTTTACAATAATATCATATAGTATGAGAGATAAACATAAAAAAATAATATATAACACTCCCATACATTTCACTTATCATATATGTTTTATTCAACACTTGCGGTGCCCCGCGCTTTCATCTGCGTTGTTCCCATTCCCATGAATAGGTCCCATTAAAACTGGTCTAATCGTTACCCTAAACAGACTAACAACTTTGTCGTGTGGTACTGGCAGAGAAGAAAAGTACCTCCTCCAGTTCCAGGTATCGTTAGAGGCGGCTAAGGTACCGGGTCCGTCAAATGCAACAATGCGGGAATGGGCATCATCGTTCCCGTTGCGAAGCCATGTTTTGCAATTGCTACTACGCTTGCCTAGCACAGCAATTATGGGCAAATTTTCCCTTTCTTGAGAAGGCTTATATACAGCAGTGGATGTTTTACGCCTGACGTTTTGCTATGATGATGACAATGATGATATTACATACTTCCATATGCAGACGGGCCCGATGGCGCAGATGGTAGTGATCCTGTCTTGTGCACCAGGGGTCGTGGGTTCGATTCCCACCCAGAGCAAATATTTATATGATGATATTTGTGTTTGCTCTGTGTATGGGTGTAAAATATATGTATTTAAGTAGTATATTTGTGATTCTTCTGTTGTCTGGCATTCGTAACACAAGTGCTTTAAGCGACTTACCACGGAGTCAGGTCAATGTATGAGATGTTGTGGGAATTTATTATTATTATATTTTAAAAAGCAATTATTTTATTACAGAAGTTATTGTGATATAATTACACAGGTATTATTATTTTTTATATTCATAAGTTAAAGATAAATAAATACATAATGAAATAGTATGAAACTTTTGCAATGTGAATATAATATATAATTAAATGTATTCAGAAGGAAAATAGAAAGTTTGTTAATTCACCTTTTAAGTTTAACGAGTATTTAAACTAAAGAACAAGTAATACATATTAATATAAATATATTTAAGACTTCATATATACGTCATCAGAATGTTTTGTCCATTACTGTAATGTTAACGCTAACGCTCATCCCCAACCCTATGTATCATAGATACGCTGAATATACAGCGTATCTATGATACATAGATAGATACGCTGTATATCTACCCGCCGTCTGTCGATGATGCCGGTACTTCAGATGACTCTTACAACATTTGGTTTATAGGGAGTTTACTATTTTAATCAGCATCGTGTACATGAGCGTCCTGTTAAGGGACTTAAAGAACTAACTACTAGAGAAAAATTATCTACGCACTAAATTAAATTCGCAATAACTATGTTCATAGAACTATTACAAATAGATTTATCCTTTCATTATCATTTTACAACCCATGACTATTTCTTCAAGGTTCCAAATTCTTCTTCAAGTAAAAAACATTTTGTGTATTGCCATCATTATCTAGGTATATTAATGTCAAGTAAAAAAAAATTATTAGCTAAATATTATTCTTGGGTCTTTTATAAAACAATTGTTTTCAAAATTTTTTTTTTATATCGAAGCTATTCTATAATTATTACAACCATAAAAATAATGTTGAAAATTTACCGAGTAGATAAAAGGACAACAAAGATAACCTTGCCTGTGCTATATGGAGAGCGTAATTAATTTTACCCAAGAAAGTGGGTCGACCTAAACGTGCCACAATCAAGGGAATAATGCTGCGAAAATAAAATATTATAATAACAAAAGGTTATGGTTTGTGTGATGTGCCTTTGAGGTATATTTTCAATAGACATACTTACTATAATATTTTCTAAACTTTACGCGTTTACTCATATTGTAATTGCCTTTTTAACGGCTTTAAAACGCGGTGTATTTAATTTTTTACATATTTTGTGTTTCGGCCAATTTGGGACAACCTTAACAATGGCATCTGTGTGAACGATGTACACATGAAGGCCTTTTTACAGAAGGACTTTGACAGCAAGTAGCTTTTCACAAATAGACAAATATTAGGTTTAGATCATCATTGTAGCCGTAAAACGTCCATGATAGGATATAGGCCTCATTTACTCACCACGCGCTTGATATGATGACAATCACATGGTCAACGGGAATACTACTGGGAACTTGCTCCCTGGGAACCCATCCTAGATCGATTAACACAGAGTTGATTAATAGCCTGGTATAACAGACAGGTATTTAATTCCGGAAAGATGTTCTCCTAGGAGAGATCTGGCATATTATTTTTCTCTCTGGAATCACTATGATCTTTTGCACAGTTTAGCTGTAACAGAGCGACGTAATAAGGAGTATTACAAAAAAAAAATTCTCTAGGGGATAATAATGGGATATCGGGGACAAAACCACGGACGAAGAACTAGTATGTATCAAAGCTTACTTTTACTACCACATTATTTTTTACATCCATTTATTGGACCAACAAACAGTTTTACAATAAAGTTTATTTTTATAAAACTAACAGTAAATGTCAAGGCTATAGTGAAATCGCTGCCCACAGATAGTAACATAAATAATATTTTTTAGTATTCGGTAGAAAGTACTAGATTTATATTTACTTAAATTAACGGACTGTACCTGTATATATATTACCTGTATATTCATTTGATGACGTCTTATCCAACGCTTATATTTTTCCTTACTCATCCCATATCTTTTTCTTTTTCAACCAACATATAATATAATATTTAAGAAATATTTTATTTGTCACTCCTTATAATCCCATGGGTGTTTTAAACTTAACCTATTATGGGGTTATAAGAAAAATCTGAGTTATTGGGTACGGTCTAACCAAAAATCTAACAAGCGTGCGTATAGGTTAAGTTGGGTAAAATTGTGGGATGAGCGAGGAATTCCAAATAAAATATTTCGCGGTACAACCCAAAAGACATGAGCCACTTTCCATACATTGCACGGCCCACTAAACGAAATACAAAGACAATAATGAAATTATGTTTAAATAACAGACTATTTCTTTTATTACAAATAAATTAAAATCAATATTGTTCGGAGAAATTTGTAAAATAAAATAAGAATTTTGTATTCTATCATATCATTTTGCTTTGCCTGACACCTTAACATCATTAATAGCTTGTATATGATGTATATTACGGATTTAAAAGTATAAAAATAATTGTTTAGATTTAAAATTTTATGATAATTTTAAACTCCAAAAAATATATATGTTAATATAATTTGCGTGTTTTTGGCAATATAGTGTTTCTTTTGAATACCTAATGTGGGTTGTTTAAAAAAGGAAAAATATATTTTACCTATGGTAATTCCTTATAATAATTATCCCACTATTAAAATACCCTTAAAATTTTTAATATGTATTGAAAAATGATTTTTTTTTCTATAGATATTTCATCAATGTCCTTGAGAGCTCGTGTCGCTGGGCCGAAAATAGCACATGTCTTTTGCCTATATGTTACGCCTCGAGTTTTTTTAAATGCTGTATTATTTTAAATCTCCTTCTAAATAAAAAATACGTGCCCTAAGTATGTACTGTCTACCGATTACGAGTTGATTTGATATAAAAATAAAGTTAAATTAATTCTATAAAACGTTTACCTTGATATAATTATTGGCAAAGTTAGTCCATAATTTAATAGGTTTGATAAGTTTTAAGCCTACAACATTTAGACGTTTAAGTGTGGTTTGGTTGCTCGGTCTGGCGGTCAGCGTGCCCACTACGGTCAAATGAAAAATCAATGTGACTCCGAAACTATACAGTCTGTTTACTAAGCCCACATTACGGTACAAGTTTGTATTTTATTGTTTAGATATTTGTAATAAAAATTTCTGATTTATTGCAGTTCTATGCTGTTGTTTTCTATTGAAATTTAATAAACTCGATATTTAATGTTGTATAAATAAATGTACTTTTTATGTGAATCTATATAAAGCTACCGGTATAATGCATTGTTTTATTTAAATTGATAATAATGAAGTACTGTATAAAATATAATACTACATATTTAACAAAGTTGAATATCGGAAAGTATTTCAAGCGGTTCTAAGTTACTTATGAATTGTTTTTGTACAATTTAGGATGGTATCTTAAGCATTTATTCAGTACGCATTAGCTTTAAGTAAGTTTTTCTCGTAATGTTCTTTCTAACTCTTAAGTGTCGACTTGGGAAGAAAACACCGCTAGGCAAATATCAGAGGCCCCTAACATTGTTCAAAGGAACCTGAATTTGGTATTAGCCAATTATACTAAAATTCCGTTTACTCGGAAACTTTTCAAGTGCACGTCGGTTGAGAAGTTTATTTTTTTCAGTTGGTTTGTATCACAAATTGCTTTGGATTTTGGCCAGAATTACCTCGGTCTAAATTACGAACTGTTTTAATAGTATGTTAATACCAGTCGAATAAAGGAGCCGTAATCTAAGTGTGTACAATGAAAATGAAATACTATGTTTTCTAACTATTGATTGCAAAATTTAAATTGTTATACCAATTACATTTAGGTATTGAGTGATAAATACAAAAATATAGATTCTATATATGGCTAATCGGGAACCATCTTAATAGTAGTTTGTAAATATATAAATTTATTAATAAATAATCTCTAACGCAAAATAATAGCTAATATTCGTATTCTTGTCATTCTAGACAGCCTACCAGACTTATTAACAGAAATAAATAATATTAAAATATTTATTAACTGTTTAATTGTATTTTTTTTCTTTTCATTTGAAGGACATACAAAATATCACATCACAAAATAATACATTTTTTTTTGAAAAAATCTATAACCTTTAAAACAAATAGAGTTCTGTGAGAATAAATTATGCAGTTCTTAACTGTATATAGAATCATAAAAAGTATCAGTAAGATCAACATATACTAGAAATTTTAAATGCACAGTATTTAGACTTATTAATCTTTATAACAGCTGGACCAATTTTTATAGAATTTTTCATTGGCAGTATAATAAGGAGTAATTTTGGCTTTATAACAAAATTATATCAAAAATGTGGCAAAAGAAAGCGAAACATATATGTTTTGAGAGCCCCCGTTGCGTGCACTGTAGAAATATTAACTAATGTAACCATTAATTAATATTATGAGTTACGAAAAAAACATGTAAGAACATGAATAAAGTCGCGGGCTCAACTAGTAAAAAATATCTCTCGGGTTAAGGCGTAAGTAACCTTGAGACGATACTCATATAACGCTGTATCAAATTACGACAAAGAATCGAACATTTCGTGCCCTAAGAATTGTTTTTGGAATGCTAAAGAAAAATTTGCGATGTATTTTAGAGGACAAAGTCAAGTTAATTTTATTGAAAACTGTCTCGAGGTTAGGCATAAACTTAAATACGCGGTTCAGGCCACTTAAGGCATAATGGCAAACGAATAGAATATCAAAACCAAGGTTATCGTGAAAGTCATATTTGTTTTCACTTTTTATCGAACCATTGAATAATACAATCTGACCTTGAAATTAGCTGGCTGGAAAGGCGATGTTATAAACAGTAACTTAAGGTACTTTCACAATATTATTATATTCTCAATGGTAAGGGAATCACGCGGGTGAAACCTTAGAGCGTGGTGAGAAAAAAAAGGACACTAAAAAAATTAAAGTTTTATTTTGGCTATAAGTACCGTACATATTTTCATATGTATTTTTCTTGAATCTTTAACCCTATCACTAAGCTTCGTCGAAACAAAGACGCAAATTCGAAAAAAGTGTCGAGTGTTAAGTGCGCGGTCGCACCTATTTCAGCTCCCGTTTTCACCAAAATGTTATTTTATTGTTGATTATATATGTAAATTTTGATTCAGTTTCTTTTCGAAATATTGTGTTTTAGTTTTTCATAGGTAAGCGCTCAAAGATTTTTTGATTATTTGAAGCGAAAAAGGTGGTCTCAGTAAAAAGACTGATTAAGTAATAAATACGTGATTAAAATGTTATATTTCTCCTAATAAAAGATTATTATAAATAAATAGTGTAAACCAAATAAATATTTCATTCAATAATTCCTTATAAACCTACTTTTGACAGCGTAGTCGTAACGACGAAGGTTAGTATGAAACGTTAAAAAATGAGTTTAGTGATCTAAAGTTAAATATAAAAACCGCAATATACTATTTGCGCACTACGTTCAAATTATATATAATATAATAAAAAATATGTACATAGAACTCAGTTTATTCTGCTTACTCTTATTTTATTATTAACGACTTTGATTTTTCGTGGAATATTATTCAAATAAGCTAGTTTATGTATGCCACTATACTAATAATTTATCTTTGTACTAGGCTTAAACATTAAAAATAAAATATCGAATAGAATATTATATGTGCCGTCAGAATATTTTCATGGCTTCCTAAAAATATCCTTTTATAAGGCATCATTAGTCTTGTTACATCGACCATACGTATAACTACTATTCAAGCTGGAAATAGCTTGACATTTAATCCACCCTTATTAACCCTTATTTTTAATCAATACTACAAATACGTGTAGGTGTCGACAGTTTGTAAATAGGCTGTTAAGCCTAATGAGGCTTGGAAAAGGGTGGTCAATGGACCACCCTTTTCTATCAAAGAATAAAATACAGGAAACACGAAACTTTAAGTAAAAGAATGTTAAGTTGTACAAATGTATCCAATATGCCACATTTTTTTAGTTTTACAACTTGTACAACTAATAAGCGAACAGTTCGCATAAGAATATCCAAAATTGTGACTTTACTATATCACATAACCCAGTAATTCCTATACCTTTCCCACGCTTCAAACTGGAACACATCAATACGAACACTGCATGTATGTTAGTAGAGATTGGTAAAAGAGAGTTAGCCATGCAGACGACCTTTGTATAAGGTTTACGCTAGAGGTAGACTTTTAGATCTAAGATCTACGTTAACAACAAATTCTCTAGTTCCACATTATATTATTCTTAGCTATGCCAAAGTCATGAAACTAGACAGTAGTTACACAGACAAAGCCTAGTCTTGGGACTACTAAATGACATAACGGAGGAAAGGCAATCACGTCCACTGAGGCTTGTCAAAAGATAGCGCAGTTCGACTAAGGTTATATGACGGAAATGTATTATGATATTATTCAAATCATGCCGCAACTAAGTCTTCGTAATGGAGTTCCGTTAACTTTTTGGTTTTCCTTAAGGTGATTGGGAAGAAAGTTAATATGCTTAAGCATTATAATATTTTACAAGTTTAGCAAATCAGACCTTCAAAGATTTACATTCATAATAGTATTTTCTTTACATTTATTAACTGTATTATCTAAATGTTATATACAAAGACTTCAATATCTTTAAGAAACTTAAAATCGTATTGCATAAACTTGGAAATATGTTTCCATATAGCGGTATATTCATCCGAAATAGTTCAGTTCAAATGCACACCGTGGGGATGGGCAACGCTTGCCCAGCGTGGCAAATATGGGCAATAACCTCCTTTCTTGGAGAGGCCTATATCCACCAGTGGACTTTCAATAGCTGGTATGATAATGGTGATGATCAAACTTTAAAAATGTTCAATTCCTTTAATGCATAAGTTCGTTCTCTAATTGAGGCACTTACGTTATATTTACCTAAAACAGTTATATTTAAAAGGTCACTTGCTTGGATCGTACTGAGGTATCTGATTTGGTACTTTGTTAATGGCCAAATCATAAGTAAGAATGAAGTTATTACCTAACAGCGTTTTTGTGTAGATTCTATCGGCTCATAATAAGCTATTTTAGGTGTATTGTGATGGCACAACAGCTGAAGTGATGTTCACTCATGCGATTGGTTCCACGGTTTTCCACACGAGTAAACCAGAATAATAAACTTAGCGTGTTAATCTACAAGGGTCAGTGCTAGGTTAAATTTAGGAAACCAAAGACATAAATTGAGCAAGGTTTGACATATCTTGACGGTCTCAGAACTCAATTGATCGCGGCCCCATTTTGTCCCGGCTGAGAGTCCTAAATAACAATAAAGGGAATTCCTTGTTTCAATGCCTCGGTTTGTTTATGCTAACTTGACTAAATGTTTGTTTGTCAAATAGCTTTACTATTTCTAAAACACAAAATTATTACAATGGACTCTGTGAGGTAAAACTTTTCCTTATCCCTTTAATTAAGGGACTGTGTTAGTAATACATACGAGTATGTGAATGGTATCAACATAGTTTTTGTTTTATGTCCTTTAATTATGTATTTAAGTTTTTTTTTATAATATACTAGCGGCGATCCCGATTTCGTCCGGGTATTTACTATATTTTCATCCCGCTGAAATTTTCAGTGTTTTCTTTCAGTCCTCAGACCTCTAACCTATAAACTAACAGTTATCGTTTGCTCTGCTTAAATTAAACCTGGTCCTAATAATTACAAACACAACAGAAAAGTAATTATGTACTAAGGTTGTTTGCATTGGTAACTCACTCTCACCTATTAGTAGCGTTTGAATTACTGTGTTCCTGTTTGAATGGTGGGAGAGGCAGAGAATTCACTGGATAATGTGATGTCTCCAAGTGAAAATTGACAACACTAGTTAGTGATATTATCCTCGTAATATGACCAGTGTCCATAGGTTACAGGGACCATTATGCGAACTGCAGGCTTGTTTGTCAACCTCAATTGTCAAAATCAATTTGATGAAGCGATTTCTTCTTGTCCTCTGGTATGCTCTTGTCATATGGACTCTTCGCATCCCATACTTTTACTTCTACTTTATCTTCTGAAAATTTAGTTACAAACCACTTCACTTGATAAATCCTTTGTATTGGTTATCGTTCTCTCACATTATGCCTTCAATGACAGTATGGAACAGAGTTATTATTTTGAGAAAAGCGAATAGTTTCTCTACTATTACTAAAACCTGAAATATTTAGTTTTACCCTTACTTGTCTCTTAATGATTTAAATCAGTTTAATCCTTTTTTAAATATATGACAGATTTAATAAGTAAATAATTTAGATAATTCTTCATTGCATTTTTAAAAAGAGGTTAATAGAATAGAAATAATTGATGTTTAAACCACAAATAAAATACAATTTGTGCATTTTAACGCTCTAAGCAAGTGCAGAAAATATGGTTTCTAGTTTAATAACAGAACTGAGTAAGAGTTTATGATAGAATTGTTTGGATGCGTGGAAAAATATATCTTGCAAAAACAAAGTTCATATTTCACAATATCAATATAAATTCTCCTTCAGTCTGAAAACAATTTCAATGGAACATCTGTGGGTATTACAGAGAGAGATGTGACATATCCAAAACGAGCGTTCCTATTAAACGAAGTAAATACGTGTGAAGATATCCTTCAACTTAACTTTTTAGGGTGTACTTTGATATCTATGCTTTTAATGAAGTGGCTTTTTATTTCGTGCTATTTATTTGGTGCAACCACCATTTAATAGTACTTAAAACTATAGTTCTTTATAATCTTTTTAAATACACACTGCATGCATTAAAATAAATATAAAAAAATACACAGTAACATTACAATGTCGCTTTTCAATTTATGCTAATAATATAATAATGTCTAATTATTAAAACTAGATAATACAGAAAAATATAAAGCCTATAGATTCTTCAAAAGGTGACGCCATTCCATACACAAACTAAATTTTAATGGTTTGTTTCCTTTTTCTACAGTATCATCAGCCCAGAGGGAGCTTGGCAAAGGCTCACCGACAAATGCGTCGGCGACGGCTGCGCCGGCTGGATCGGCAGACAATGCGATCCGGTCCGGCCCCGCGCCCCTCGATGCCCCGCGCCCGACACCCCGCACTGGCCCCTACTTTGACGTCATGGCGTCGAAGAACGTCACAGCTTTGCTCGGCAAGACGGCGTACCTGAACTGCAGAGTTAAGAATTTGGTTAACAAAACGGTAAGCACATGATCCGTTTGATGATAAACATGACCACAGCCTATAGACACTAGTGTCATCATGATAACACTAGTGTGTCGCCAACCTTGTGAACTAAAGATACAATGTCACATTTACCAAGTAATTTCACTGCCTTTCAGACTGGAACATAGCAATGCGAACACTGCTATTTTACAGTAGAAATAAATGAAAGTGAGGTACTAATGCAGAACTAATACAAAACCTTATGGACGTCGTGGTATATATAATACTAGCTGTATCGAAAAAGGATATCTTGTCTAAAACTATATAGTTATGTTTATCATGGACTCGATGGCGCAGATGTAAGTAATTGAACTTATGCGCCACAGGTCGTAAGTTCAATCCCGACAAATATTTAATATAATAATATTTGTGTCTGTCCTGTGTCTGGGTGCCTATGCAAAAATCATGATAACATACTAACTTTATAAACACAAAATTTTTTAATGATTATTATTCCCTAACGCCAGAACGGTTAGGCATATCTTCATAAAATTTGCTATGCAAATTATTAATATTTGTTTAACATACTTAATTTTTTCCTATTTTTTCCTTTTTTCTTATTTATTAATTAAATACAAGTTTTGCATGGATGAGCAGTCAGAGAGTGGCATAATCTCTCGGGATAAGAATACATATTAAGGGATGTGATATAAATTAAACATCTCTTATTATCTACGAGTCGTGTATGCAAAGCTAGTAACAAATAAGACACAATAAAGGTTTTTCAAGACCTTAAATGCCAAGAAATTTTACGTATATATTATGGATAAATAGAGGTTGTTGCGATAAGTTAAAATTATGATTTGATTATATTATTAAAAATACAAGTAAACGTAAAAAGTACAAGAAGCTTCAAAGAGTTTATAAATAATAGCTTCGGTATCTTCCTCATTGTATAGACGGCGTTTTGGAATACAGCAAGCAACTCAAGTAATTGAATATTTACGTCCAGTTGCCCTGAAGGGTTCAACCCACGCATTTGGTTTGTGCCGCTTCGAATGAAATTGGGTCCTGAGTTTTGTTATCAACCCACGCCCTTTGATTATAAACTTTGAAGTGACATTTCAAAAAAAAACTTTTAATAAACTTGTGTATGAATTATACGAAAGAAATATTCTTGATTTATAGGTATATACATATATTTGCATACTGCTTAATCGCTCAGATAGTGTTCAGTAAGTTATTACATATGATATTACGAATATATGGCTGTAAACTTATATCGCATATAATTCAGCTATTCTAAATACGTTCATGGCATTTAGGCATATTGCAAAATAGTGACAGCTAATAATCTTATCCAATCAATAAATTTTCTTCGTTTTAGTCGTTGTAATAAATAGTAGCTAATCGCAAATGTCATCATAATTTTAAACATCTCTTGATATATATAGCAAAATAACGAATTTTTTATTACTTAAAATAAGATCGAGTGTTTGTGAGATATTTATCTACTACGGTTTTTACCTTTGCGTAATTACCAACAGCATTGAAAAGGCGGCACTAAGAATTCTCAGCGCAATACACTAAGAAAAAACAACCATTTCCACGTGCTACCAAAGTATTACAATGGAAGTGCATTCCCTTGGTGAGACAAAGATGTAGGTTTAAATTCCGTCTAAAGCCTGAGTCAATTTAAATGTCTCCTGGTGAATAAAATATTTAATGTTACACGATGTAAAAAAGAAACGATGTTGCACGACCGTGAGGTACCGGCAGAGTAGTAATAGTATAATAGTACCTCTTCCTGTACCAGAAGTCGTAGGAATTAAGCTATCGGAACTGAAATGGTGGTGTATCCATCCGAACAATATAGCTGATATGCACAGGGCGTAGATGGGCCGCCGTATCCCTATCGCGAAAGCTGCACTCTGCGATTGCCCAGCGCGGCAATTATGGGCGAAATTCCCTTATTATTGGGGATGATAATATAAAATACGTTTATTATATCTCTTATATATACATTAGAAATGGAGTTAAATTGAACTGTTCATAAGCACTACATTAAAATAACAAGAATATATTGAATAATCTTAAGTCTTAGGCTTCATTTAATTACTCGACTCAAAGCTCTCTTCACAATATTAGGTCCATCAAACTCACTTCTAAGCAATTGCATGAATTTGTCGACTTTCAGATACGTATTCTCTTCATTTAATACAAAGGAGTTCAAACAATGATTCATTTGTAAACGGCAAATTAATCAAAAACTAGAGTTCACAAAAAATAGTAATGAAGTCTAATTGGACATAGAAAACAAACATTAAAACAAGCAGCAGTGATTATTTATGTATTTTAATTTACAACGTAGATTGAAGACGTAATTAATTTATTTGCAAAGTTAATTAATTTAACTATAGAAATATTACACAAATGCTATGAGGTCATGATGCATAGGTTGATGTTGTTCTAAGGACGGTGAATCTAGCGTCACCAGAGAGGGGTTCGCGAAGCTGCGTATTACATTGAGCACATACCCACGCAGTAACTATGCAGGACCGACTGTGAAAACACCCAAGGGCACAGAGGCTTGAAGGATTTTGACTCAGGCCATCTTGGTGGATAATTAAGTGGTTTACAAAACGTCTATGTCGTCACATACACGCACAAGTCACATACATACACACTATACAAGTCTATGTCGCTCTCTAACACGTAAAGTCTATAAAAAAATCGTGCCGAGAAAATTAAAAAATAACTGTCCCACGAAAAAATTGTTTTTTAAAAAAAGGATGTTTATACATCCATTGATCTACACAAACTTACAATTTATAATATTAACTAGCAGCCCTTAAATTGTGAAAAATTCATACTAACTTTGCATTTTGTTTACCTCCTTAAAGTATGATATAAAAAAGGATTTTTTTTACACATGTTTTATAACTTTCATTGAAAATCCCTCATACTGAATTTCGTTCGAATAATTTCAAAAACTGTTGCAATGTTTCATACTTACTTTGCACTCCGTTTGGGGGGAAGTCCTGTAAAAAATTTCAAGTTCTTTATAGTTCAGCCTCTACTTAGATATGTCAGTTAGTCAGTTAGCATTTCCTTTTATACAAATATGCACAATGACTGATTATTATTCTATGCAAGTATTGATTGAAAAAGTTTTGATTGAGGTTATTAAAATTCAGAGTTGTAACAATCAATCTTCCTTTGAAAAGCCATTTCCTCAGTCCCGATTTCCGACACCGTTCTGAGCAAACATTAAACGTACCCAATTTGTGTTTGATGGTCCACTAAAACAGGCCAAATATAAAGCGCACACTTACATCCAAATGGCTGACATAAATAAGTACATACACTCTCAGAGCAGCGAAATAGATAAAGTTACACGCCCGTTTCATTCGGTAAAATTGCTTGAATCTACGCACGAATTATGCTGAGTCAGCACAAAATTAATTCGCGAATACCCACGTTAACAACGCTCCGACGCACTTAAGTGAGCTCTCTATAAGTACCTACATATGGATGTACTCCTTTACAGATTTTCTGTAAAGTCGAGTGTACACTAACGAGACTTCTCCCCAACGGTTGTCCAATTTACATAGGGGTGTATGGTATACCACAAACTCCCCGCTTAAAATGAAACGTAACAATAGCACAATGCAACTTTAAGGCTCCATTGTGAGCCCAACTTTATAAATAAAAGTCTCATTAGTCCGTGAAGCCACATCTTCCACATAAATAACAAGTCTGCCTAACGAGATATCTCTGTTTCTTTCACACGCTACTTTTGAAAACGGGACAGCAGACTTAAAATGTTTTGGACCGTAAATGGGACGAGAGATTATTCCGTCATAATGGAATTATCCGACAATCTAGTCTAGGTTATCTGGGGTCTTATTTTGACGGTGCCTTACTTCAGATTACTCCAAAGTTCTCATATAATAATGTCATTTTAATATATGATTCTACGTTATAACGTTATTGTAATTGACGTTAAACGATGTCAAGAGAATGATTATTTATTTTAATAATCAATAACACTTATAGTCCTGAAGTATTTATTAGATTCAACTAAATATAGATATAAAATTACGAGAAGAATAAAACAAAAAACAAAAATTCGAGAAGCAAACATCGACCTGTTCTGGGTAACGCTGAATTAAGCCTTATCGATAAATTATTCAGTACATAAACACTGTTCCATTCTAAAATAATAGTAGCATCAATATTAAACCATCAAAGGTGAGTATCGTGATATTTAATCAAAGCTGTTCTAGGTAGGAGACATTTCAATAGTCCCGTGTATTTGATAATGCAGTATGCCGAAGACCTTTATTAGCAGTAATAATCGTCAACCGTCATCAATAAAAATTATGGTTTTGAATGATAATAATAATAGACTATTGTACACTGTAAATTAACAGATATAATAATATAAACAATAAATAAATTTTACAAAATGATCACACTTGCGGCCTGGAAAAAATCCGTTTTTACGAATAGAGCGATTTTTTACATAGAAAATGTGTGGAAAACATGAGTGACATGGTCGTTTGAATATTGTTTTCCATGAGCAAATAAATGATTTGCTTAAAATAAGATGTACAAAATTGATGTTATTGAACTCAAATACTAATTTATTATATTTTTGTCTATTATATATATAGATCAACTCAATGTTTGTGTTTCCAACGTAAAGAGAAATCACGTGTCACGGTAGGCTTGGCCTTAGTGACTAATCAGTTAAGCTACTACTTCATTTTATTTCTAGTATTACTAACATTATTCATAAAAACTCCTTTTTAATGAGTTCAAAGTGCAGTAAATTTAATTTTTTACGTCGTCCGAATTAATTTTAAACAGAAGTTAACCGACATATTCATTCGAATTTATTTTATACGTTTATTACTCATAAGAGTAATAAACGTATAAAAAACTCCTTAATGCTTCGTTAAGAATTTATGAACAACTTATATACTAGCCTATATGCAAATTATTTTATCATCATCAGCTATTGGAAGGCCAATGCTGGACTTAGGCCTCCCCAAGAATGGGGGAATTCTGCTCATAGGTAACTGAGCACAGCTTTCGTAATGGGAATGCTGTGCTGCCCATCCCCGCTCTTGTGTATTTGCTAGCTACACTATTTTGGATGGGTAAACCGCCATCTATTGTTTCTGGTACCTTAGACGCTTCCTACGATACCTTGGTACAGGGACAGGTACTAGTCTACTATGCCGGTACGTCACGGCTTAGATTAGATAATTTAAAGATGCTCAGTATTGGCTTCATGAAATGAAAATATTTTTAGCTGCATCGAGTTCTTATGTAGAGAGGATACATTTGCACTTCAGAAACAAATAAAATTTGTAAGAAGTCGTCATATAAAAAATCGTCATATAAAAAAGTATCCCCAACTGTAAATTGATTGACCTTTATCATTTTTATCATTTTAATGCAAAATTGATTTAACATTTTTATTAATAAGGTTTAAATAACTTAACGTTCTAGTACATATTAGGATTTTCATAAACATAAAATGAATTCAATTTCGTTTTCCAGCAAGCGCATAAGCGAACTAAGCAATCATTACCGTTCGAATGAGAGCACAAAGCTTTGAAACTAGCTATGCTAATGTTGAAGTCAGTGCAGGGAACTACAGAGATACACCATTAGTGAGACCATTTCCTTGCGTATTAGCCTCTACTAGACTTACTAATGAGGCTATCTTACTTTTGCTATGTTGATGCTTGATTCTATTAATTTTATGTGAAAGTTGGAAACTTGGTGTGACTCGCAATTCGCAATAGAATGTATTAGTAACATTAGCTGTTATAACGCGTTTGATACAAAATTTATATTTTATCATAATTTCTTAAGTTTTACAATGCAGATTTTTGCAATATTATGTCAATTATGCCATACGAATACTCTTCATGTGTAACAATAGTAATACAGCAATTGTAATACAATAATTGTAATATATAAAGTTTTTTTTTTAAATAAATACACCATAACTTAAAAAAATAAGTATAACCTTTCTTATAAAGATACTTTCTGACGGCCTGAAAATGCGGTTCATTGACACCGGGTTATATTGACCTAGGCATTTTTAGAAGGTCATATATGTTTTTGAATCTATTGTGAGGCTCTAACATTTATGTAATTGGAGATACAGCCAGTGTCTATCAACTTCGACGGCCCATTTAGTTTGAAGCCGTGTCAAATAAAACGGCTTATTTTGAACCAGCGTCTCTTGTGAATTTTTGACTAACTATTTTTACAACTATGGCCATAAACGGTTTATATACAATGCTGAATATATCGGGCACAAATTTTAACATAATATATCAGGATAATAACGACAATTTACGAAAAAGGGTACATTTCTTGAACTCTAAACTCAATACACATGGAACACGAGCACTTAAAAATCTACAGAGCACATATAGGTGAGTTGGGTGAAAAACCGGAGATTTTCTTGGTGAAATAATGAAAGAACTTCCTCAAAAAGTTCCAGAAGCCCGTGAGAGATATCAAGTATGTCCGTTGAAAAGAGACAAAAAATACCTTCATGCTCGTCAGATACGCCGCATTTACATATGCCCAGACCATTTGATAACGTACTACAATAATCACCGCAGTTCCGTGTTTCTGAATGATGAGATAGAAGACTATTTTCTTCATGAATGTATAATAAAAAACAATTAAAAATACTAAGTTGTTTCCTATTATTGCTAAAAAGTCTACAAAAAAGCATTAAAATATAAAAATTCATGATTTATGATTCACGCATCATTTGGGAGGTGCATTTTTTAATAAATAATAAAAAAAATATTTATGAAAAGTACGAATTTAGTTATTTATAGTTTTTGTTTAATTAGCATATTAAATAACCCTTTGTATTTAGGAAGTAATTTAAATTAGGACGATTTGCTAAATTTTCTGAAAAATAACTGATAAAAAGGCGGGAATAATTATTATCCGCGGTTGTCGTCTTTGAAATTATTTTCACGTCATTGGCATAGGGAAAATATTTTTTTCACAATTTTGTCATTATTAAAGAAATAAGTTTACGCTTCAAGTAGTTCTTGAATTTATTTTGAAGCTAATTTTGATTTACCCGGGATTTATTATAAAACCTAACACAGATACAAGATTTTATCCCTTAAAACAGTTTCTTGAAGATTTTTTTAGACCCACCTTGTTTACAATGGCGTTGCAAATTTCATTAAGGCAGATAATTTCGTTGACGCATTTTCACTTTATTAATATTCGTGTAGATTCTGTTATAATGTCGCGAATAAGTAGCATACATGTAGCACAAGTATAGTCAAAAGCTTTGATCTACAAAAAAGTCTGATCCCTTGCTGGTCGTAACTGTCTGCTATTTAAATTATTAAACCAATATTTTTGCGTTCATAATATAAATTGATAACTCAAAATAATAAACATACATTTCTCAAGAAACGTTTAGTTGATTCACTAATTTAAAACACTGTGGAATACATTTATGAAGATTACAACAGACAACTAGTTTTAAAGAGTTCATTAAGAATCATGGATCCTAATTCAATTAATTACGTTAATTTCGAAAGATCTAGATGAAACTGCAGTTTTGAGTTGTTGTAGTTTTAATCTTTAAATGGGATATATTATATTATTACAGATGAGGTACGTATATATCAATATAAAGCTGTCGATTTTCGATATACTATGTCTACTCAGTTGAAATTTTTAGATTATGAGGCCACAGAAGATGTTTTAACATAGTTTTGCCAATTATTTCCCAACTTTTATTATGCCCTGCTTTTTTCTATTATATCAAATTACCAGGACCTAGTGACTTGTGGTTGCCTGATGGCACAAGAACCATACAAAAAGAATAATATTGATCGACGTGTGTTAAGTATGATGTTTTTATGAAATCTTTTGTATATTAAAAGAATAATTTGATAAATTTACGTCATTGTAAACCTATAAAAAGTAGTTTTATACTCTCAGTGTTCCTTTGAGTAACACTTTTTTTCTGAATTTTAATTGCCGTTCTCTTTTTAAATGCTAAAGTGTATAAAAAATACTACGACGATCGGTTAAGTACTCAATTTATAATGCTTTAAAAACAAATTCCAGACCGCAATTGTAATTCTTTCTAGGATAAGTATTAACGAGAGATGAAAACGGTCACTCACAAATGTTAACCACTAAAATCAACAACTTTATTCCAAATTCAAAACAGTTTATTACGAAAACTTTGACAAAATAGCTAGAAAGATGATTTAATAATTTTCCACGATTCACGACAGCCAAGGACAACTTCAAAGTTTTGATTGAGTTCTAAGCAATGAATGGTTCATTATTCATTACGTTATTTATTTCTAAAGGGTTGTTTCACTAACATTTATTAACTATCAACCAATAAATAAAACATTGTCATATTAACTCGCTTGAACTATTATCTTTCTGTAACTAACTAATCATCTCATATTCATCTTTTTGCTATATTTTGATATGAAGAAGAGAGTACATAAAAACATACTAATGTTTTTAAGTAATGCTTTAACCAAACGGCAGTGGTTAGGAACCTTACATCAAAAACATCGGTAATTAATTTCATATTTATCATAAGTTTTGTCAAATGATGAATTTAATAAATTTGTAAGAGATCGTTTGCCTTATCTCACTCAAAGTTATGTCTACCGCCAAACATGATTGATGTTGATCATGATGGTGATGAATTAATGGTTCAATTGATATAATATCTAGAAATCACAAAGTTAGCAATGCCCTAGTGTTAACCATGTGATAATGCAAGCATTGACAAGCTGCAACGAGCCTTAATATTACGTAGACTTTGATGTTTGTCAGGCTTACGAAAAAAACACGGAAGTTCTAAGAATGGAGTACATGTCACGTAAGATGATATTGCTATTGCGTCGATGGAGTTGACTTATGAAAACATACACTGACCAAATTCAAACGGTTCTTATAATATCTTACTGTTCTTAGATATTGTTACTGTGCTTGTGTCATTAAGATTGATGAATGTGAACGGATAGGAAGTACGTCAAAATTAGAGCAATGAAAATATATAGTTAAACTTACCCCGGTGGGAAATAAGAGTAAACAGCGCATGTAAATATGACTAAATCATGATAATAATTTATCCAGCTTGTAGTGAAGAGCATTTCTACTATAACACCTCATGGTACCTATACCATGCGGTAATTGGAACTGGTACCTGAAACTGGTTTCGTAATTGCATAGGTTAGTTCAATTGGAAAATTATTAGATAAATAGGTTTTGTTAAAGACGGTATTCCATATTATACGTATATTACTACTAGGTACTATTCTAGTACTATACTAGATACTAGGAGGTACTATTCTACTCTACCGGTATCTCACGGCTGACTTCTTAAATTTCTCTATAATCAACGATACTTTCACGTGTCAGTCAGTCTTACGTTCATTCATTTACTTGTATTTAATAGTATACTAGAAGTAACACACAGTATTATAGGTAGTATAGTATGGATTTATAAAGGACAACCTTTTTTGTTATAGATAAACATGCAAGTATCGTGGGTGAGGCACAGAGACATCCATTTGCTGACAGTTGGTCGGTACACCTACACAAGCGATCAACGTTTCAGAACGATACATCTTCCACATTCTGACGATTGGACATTACAGGTAATGTAAGATTGCCATCCAAAAATTGAGTCTATGTGAAAAGATATATGATTGATTTCTGTGGACCTGATAACTCAATAAGTACAAGAAATAATGATTGTCAGTCATTATACTTTGTTACACTTTACATTACTTTTAAAGAACTAGCTGCAACTATATTATTACATACATCCTTTTAGTTTTTGAGTTTCAATTAACTTAAATGAAAATATTAATATTCATTTAAAATAATATTTTTATAAATATTCATATAAAATAACCTTTTCTATTTCTGTAGAGTGGTTTAATTAGTATACTTTTAAGACTTAGCAAATATCTTCAAATTTGTTATCTTTGTTCATCTTATTATAAGTCAAGTCAGTTTTAGTAACTCATAAAATAATAAAGCAAATACTTAATCTGTATTGATTACTTTACACTTGTATAGTTTGACATTCAAGTATCAATAAGTGTTGTAGGCAACATATTTACGACATTTAAAACTAAGCTGCACTTGTTTAAAAATGTAAATAAAACTGTGTATATTATAATACAGAATAAAAGCCCAATAACAATAGAAGCACAAAGAAAGTAAACAGTATTTTATCATAAAGTGATTAAGCTTAAAACAAAAAAAAATCATTCAAAAACCACTGATATAAATACATTAAGCTGGGGTCTTGCTAAATACAAACTAATTCACAAAATATTGCATACACTTGGAGATAAGTCGTTTATAAGCACTGGAGTTATGAGGAATATAAATTATAATACTTAAATGCATATTTAACATGCAGAAACTGATCAAACACAAGAATGCCTCACTTAAGTGTTTGGTCTGGGCTGGGATCAAACCTTTCCGCGATCGAGCGGCCCTTAGCGCAAAAGATAGACTGACTACAGTAAACACAACCAGAGCCTTCATGCCAAATGTTTATTTAACGGGCATAGATAAATAAACATGAATCATCACAGACAAATTACCATAACTAAAAGATAACAGAGTAGTAGCCAAAATTCAAGATAACTGAGGTGTGAACATAGTAAAATACTTAGTGATTACAAAATGGAGCTCAGTTTAATGAAATTTGATTAAGCATAACATAACAAACGCTTCATTTAAGCGAAGATATTATCATTACGTTTGAACCAAATATTTGGACACCATTCGTTAGACTAATTGTTCAAACAGAGGTCGTCGACACACCCAATCTATGAAAGCCTAGAAATATTATTAATAAGACTCTAGTTATAGTGGTTTAATTATAGTAGCTTTTGATCAAAGTGTTTTATTTTATCATATTTAAATTCAAATAAGCCGACGTAAACATTTCGATTTATTTCGAATAGTTTCAATCTTTTATTGGATTTCTTGTAAATACATTTGGAGAGTCACAAATTTGAAGCAGTGATATCTGAATTATAAATTGTAAAATTTAAGATAATATATTCGAAAGAAGGTACAATGAACTCTACAAAAACACGTATCCCTTAATATAAATATCAGAGGTATTGCAATATCGTGATAATTTAGAGTTATCGGGTTTTTACATGCGAAGTTGCATAGTTTATGTATGAGTCAAAATCACAAATTGCTACGAGAAAGTTTGCATAAAAACGGCTAAATAGAAAACACGCAAACTCCGAAATAGACACAATATAACTACAGAAAAGTGGATACATTGGCAAGAAGTTTTCTTTTAATCTTGAGGTCACTTTAATATCATAACATAAATCAAACCTTAACTTGCGGTTAAAACATTTTTGCTATAACCAAATGAAGAAGAGAAATAAATTGTTGTATCCATTTAAAAATGATCAACAGTATATGCCTAGATAAATTTTATTAAACACCGCTATAATCAAATTTCAATACATTTAAATTTATCTCTAAAACTCACTTGACTTCATTAACATTAATGAGTATAAAGGATAATGAAACTCAGCGGTTGAGAAATTATATTATTTCATGAACACGAATCTTGTTGTAGCGTGCATATTCACAAGCTCTCGAGACTTAAAATGAATAAAGGTTTTTTCTCGAGTCCACCAGACTAGAAAATTGTTGCGTTGCATTAATTTCAATCTCAACCTCTCTTTGAGCTAAAATACTTTGTTGCAGATAAAGTACCCTCAACACAGGGATTCGGGAATCTACGAGTGTCAAATATCAACGACCCCGCATATGAGCCATTTTATATATTTGAATGTTGTTGGTAAGTGTGCTTTTTATGAATTTTGCAGGTTTATTTTGTAACCGAATGTACGAGAAAACATCATTTTTTACATACAAAAAAAATAATACAATATTTTCTCTAGTATATTTTAAAATTAATTACTTACAATTCAGCTTTAGTACGGCCTCTGCTGGACATGCCCCCAACTGATCATTGGAGAGTTTTGACCCATAATTGCCACGGTGTACTTCCTCTTCTACCAAGTGCCGTAAGAAGCGACTAAGTTACCGAAACCGAGCAGCTGGTGATATATATAAATGAAAAAGCGCAGCTCAAATAATACAAGGCCTTGATGGAAAGTAGCATCCCCGTCCTAAAACGACATTTTATATTACCGCTATGCGAAAAATTTTACCTTTCATGAAAAGCTCCATTTTGAACCGTCGACGTACTATGGCTGATATGATGTTGTTGATGATGACTCTGAAATCTGTCCTACGGGAAAATTATGTTTTCTGGGATGAAAATAAATCTATACGTTATTATAAATTTTGTTATATATAGTTAAAAATTAATTTATTAAATTTAGTTATATATAATTATATATATATATATATATATATATATATATAGTATAGACTCAGTGTCAAATTTGAAAGGATGTTTTATATAATATATAATAATACCCATATTACTGTGATGCATGCGAAAGTGTTTTCTGTTAACATTTTTAGGGCTTCATTGGTAAACTAGTAGTAATAAAATGAGGAATGTGAATAGCTAAACAAGGTCCTGGCACCTACTATACTAGAAAAGATAGGGTGGGACAACCGCGGGCAAATAGCTAGAATCATCATGTTAGCTTAGAAACATTAGTCATTTCTTTTTATGCACTAATTAAAGATATTTCCAAAAACAATACAAGGCCACACTCCCTTAGACTTTATATATTTTCATACTGATCAAATAATAGGAATGAAAAAAATGTCTGCTATTTATATTATTCCATTCTTAATAAATACACACACACACAATATAAATATAATGGACCGGTAGACTGACACTGCTCCAGTAAAAAATTAAGTTAGATATGCTACGAGTAGCTACAAAATATACTGTAAACTGAACAGTCAAAAACACAAAGTTGGTAATAAGTGTTAAAGTTTTAGTATCTGCCAGAGCATTATGTTCAAGTTAATAGGCTCACGAGTATCGGGTGAAACAGGTGATATACAAACATGGAACAGCGAAATCCACTCCCCAGCTGTAACGCTTAAAGGCTGAGGCCCACTGGGCCTGCGTGTTGGACCAAATCTCACCTGTAATAAATACCTCAATGAAAATTCAATGAAAACTGAACTCTAATGCGGCAATAATAATGATCATTACCGCTAAAACAATTTTTATGAAGTGAAACAGCGAATTTCGAATGGACTCAGCTAACCGACCTTTATTGTGGGCACAATAGAGTCCAATTTACGTAGGAAGTGAACGATGTTTTCGATAGCTCAGTGTGTCAGACCTTTAAGCAGCTTAATTTTTGATACACGAAACGTTTGAACTTCCGTTTAACGTTTAATATTCCTGTTTGTTTTGGAGTCAGTAAAGGCAGCCTAGTTCGCAAAAGTTCATTAACTTATTAATGTTTACGTTTGTCATGTATGAGCAAGTCGGTTAATTAAGAGCGGTGTATTAGGAACACGCATGCGAGTAGAAAGAGAAACAAAGGCTCTGAAGCAACCCGGTAATAACGGGAGTTCAAAATAGAACGCTAAATTTCGATTATTTTTTATTTGCACCTGAATCTTTTGGTTAACCAAAATTCCTATACAGGACAGAAAAAATAAAATGAACTTAAAGAACAACTTAAATAGGTAATAATAAAACCACAGTTCAAAGTACATCAAGACTGCAGAACCAAAAAACTAAGTATAAACTGTAGGTACATTATTTCTGTTTGAACAATTCTTAGTACAAAATGGATCTGTCAAAAAGAAAAGAAGAAGCTAGTAATATATTAATGCATAAACTTGTACTCGCAATAAAATTGTCACTTATCGATAAAGCCGTAGAACCACTGACGAGTGTTATGTTCAGTATGCTTAGAGCGTATAGACGACCTAGATTGCCTCACTAGCAATTCACAGAAATGAACTATGTTGAATTCTAGGAAGTCGTGCTGAGGACGCTAAGTAATATAACTACATATTAATACACACATGATTTGGCTTCACTGAATGTAATTGTTCCTCGTCACTAATGATTTGTTTTTGTTTCAGAACCAACGACAGAAATAATTGGCGGTCCAGATCTGTATATAGATCGAGGCAGCACTATCAATTTAACCTGCGTGGTCCTATACTCGCCAGAGCCTCCAGCATACATATTCTGGAATCACAATGATGCGGTAAGATATAGCTTAGTCATATGCCTAAAACTGCCTTGTTAGCGTGCTAACAAGGCATCCGCTTACGCTTATATGTAATTACTGGTCGGATTTAGTTAAGTACTCAATACTTTTACACATCAGTTTAATCTAAAGTGTATATTTAATTATTTGAAAAGCCTAATTACACACATTCTATTATATTTTATGATGAAAATAATAAGAAAAAAAAACTATAGGATAATATTGTTGTTTTGGTTGATAGTATTGTTATCGATATTCGATTCCACCCAATTATTTCTTTAATTTAGTCTGATAAGTTTTTCACTATATAAACCTAATTTATTTATTGTATGTAACTTATTTGAACTTCCTCCTAATAACTGAAAAAATATGACTGAGATTAGACTTTTTAAACTATTCCTCATCCATCTCGGCCACTCTTAAGTACACACTTTATCATATAAGTTAGGATTTTTTTTATGTTGATGTCTAAACTTTCTGTGACCTTAAAAACATTAATTGCCATTGAGAAATCTTTGCTATGCTAATCTTGTTCTTGATTGACCTTAACTACAGCAAAATATTCGTATTAACTTGGATAGTTTGGATCAATACATTCGCCTCACTTCACTTCCCTTGGACAATCGCTTTGTCTAGACACGCTCGCCACAAGACTTTGTATGACTTCTTTCTTTCGCATACAACAATTAAACATAATATTTTATCAAGTTCTACTATTCAGTTTTAATAATGCATTTTCAATCTCATATTGAACAACTTATTCAAAGCTGAAGCTAATTACAAATATAGATAGATCATTTTGTTCCATATTAAATATTTCATATTTTGTTACTTTCATTTGTCTCTTTTAATGGGAAACATAGATATTAAGCCTTTATGCAAGACACGACTCAGTTTGAGTAAAGCTCAATATTTAAGTTTGACCGACTTGCAGGCTCTGCTTTTTTTAAATTATTTTAACAATGAACCCTGCAACAGATCATAAGCTACGACTCCCCTCGAGGCGGGGTGTCAGTGGTCACTGAGAAGGGAGAGACGACTACTTCGTTCCTGCTAATCCAGCAGGCGAGACCTTCGGATTCTGGGACATACCAGTGCAATCCGAGCAACGCTCAGGTCAAGAGCGTGGTTGTTCATGTGTTAAATGGTAAGTAGATTAACATATTATTAATATCTCGTTTGGACTTCTTAAAAATCTTCAAGTCTGAATTTGAAATTAATTAAATAGCAGAGTTTAAAAAGGTGTAAATACGTGATCCCAATAATCTATATAAAATAAATGTTACTTACTGTCATTGAAATTGTGACATATATTTGCAGAGCGACTCTATTTATGATAATTAATAATAATAATAATAACTTTATTCATCAACAAAAGGAAACTTAAACTAAAATACGTTTTGATACTTAGGTACCTAAACTAGGTCTAGCCTGTTCTTAGGCACCAGAATTACCTCCGTATATCATCAATTATAAGAAATATAAAATGAAGTAAATTCCTTTGCTAGTACTATTAGTATCATAAACAAGGAGGCCTGGAAGTTGTACTGATTTTGTTAAACTAATAAGAAAATACTAGCCCACGAAAGTTTTAAAGTCTACAATTCAGTAAATCTGCGATTCTTGAATCACTTGACAACGCTATTCGTTAAAGGCATCCCAATCTGCTTGATAAACGACCTCCGTGAGATAGAGGAAAGAAAATACATTTTTTAAATCCCAGGAAAGAATAAAAATCCTGGATAAAGGCCATTATCATTAAAACAACGATAGCTATAAATCATGGAAATGAAACGTTTGCTTAAAATGGGTGCGTTAATATTTTTTATTAGCTCCAGCAATATAATTAGCCGCGTTTGTCGCAAGAGGGACTCGAAATAAAATTACACCGAGATTACACAATTTGTAACGTTTACGTTGAATGTCTTTTGTTTTGTATTTTACTCTAAATGTTAGTTATTCAATCCTACATGACGGTACAAGTTTTTTATTAAAGGAGAAGTTGTTGCAGAACAAGTAATGCTATTTGTTAGTTTGCTAACTTTGTTACTTTGTTGTTCGGGATCAAGTATATTTTTACTTTAAATATTAAGGGAGTTGCATTCTAAGCAACGCAGTAACAACTTCTAATTTAATGTATTTAACTTGTCATGTTAATGTCGAGAGCAGTTTTAATTTTGCCAAAGAAGCAAACTCGATTTTCCCTTTGTCAGGTGAGTACCCAGCCGCCATGCAGAGAGGGGGCCAGGCCTTCGCCCCAACGTCGCCGGCGCACTTCTTGGTACTGATTGCCTGCCTCTTCATCACGCTATCTTGACAAATACCAACTTTGAACTAAATAAATGTAAATACAGCAGTTTTATCGTATTTAGCTGCTTATAATGACGATAACATCATATTGAATTTCATTAAAAACTTGATATTATAATTTGATCCACTTGAAAGCAAATGTCAGTGTAAGCAGCTAATTATACTCGCTATTTTATAGTATGGGTTGTGTTATGTAAAATATAAATTTAAATAAATCCCTGAGCAAGTAGCTGATATGCTTGTTTCGAATAGAATTTGTACATAGTGTACTATAAAACTAAGCGTGTTTACTGTGTTATTTTACTTACGGAAAATATACTAGGCGATATCACTTTCGTTCCTTAGCTCCAAATTTCAATGTCCTATGGAATATATTAAATATTTTGTATGTGTAGACAAAAATGATTAATGACAAACACATTGGAATTTAAACATAGTATGAGTAGATATTGAAATTATTTTGCATTCGCAAAAAAGATCCGGCAACTCTCATACTGTAATGGTAAAAGTGTATTAGAAAATGAAAAATATTTTAACATTTGAGAGAAATAAAGATAGTGACACAGGAATGTATAAACAGCTGACAATACTATGATAAACACAAATGTTAAGAAAAAGGACTGTACATAATTTAACTAAAATAAAGATATACGAATCATCTATCTAGCTTTACTGTATCTGTTTTAAGAAATGTAAATTGTAAGTAAGTTAGTTAATAAACTATGGATTAAAATAACGTTGTAAATATTACTGAGCTTAGTCTTACAGGTTTTGTAAGTGGAAGGAAGCATTCCACTACGGAATGTTGTGAATTAGATATTTTCGAATATCAGAGAGAATTTCAATATTTATACTGCTAATGGATTGAAGCCCCAAAACCTGTTTACTAAGTTCTTTTTGTAATAAAATATTATATACAGGATAGTTTAAAATTATAAGAATAAAAATTAGTAATGAAAAATATAAATTTTACAGGTTAGTTAGAAAGAAAATTCTAATTTGAAATTAACAGTTATTTGTACTCGAACGTTCTTCCCTGTTGCATGATATTTCCATTCTAGATTCTTATAATAAAATGTTATCTCACCTGTTTCGTTTACTCCCTCACCTAAGTTGAAGCGCTGTCATTAATAAACGTTTACGTAAATTATTTTTGTATCAAGGCGTATTCCTTTATCCGGACAAAATGGATTGTCATCCCCCGTCCCAATCTATAATACAAACGAATCTCATCGTGAAATGTTTGAGAATAAATCAAAGTGCTTTCTAGACAGATGCTGTCGTTAAAAATACTAAATGTTATTTATGATTTTTTTATATATATAAAGTAGATGTACATAAACATGCTGTCCATTAATCTGCTGAATCAGCTACACTCTTCGATGTATAATACTATGGAACGGAATCTATTTCACTGACGTGTTTCTCTTGTATTAAGATTATAATGACAGATCTCGATTATTATAACCAGTTATTATTATGTCAGAAGTTTATTATTGTATACAAGTAACAATAGAGTTAAAACTTGTTGTATGTATTATGATACCAGGTGAAGCGGTTCTCCGCAAAATATAAATTACATGTGTAATAAACATTATAAAGAAACAATAAAGTTTTAAAAAAAGCAATTGCGTTTCCTTCGGCAAGAAGGCGTGTGTCTTCGAAAGAACATTTACGAGTAACGATGTTTCGAACGAAACAGATACGTAGAATATTTTGGGCACGAGGGTGGATAATGCATTACAGATTCATATTACTTCAGAAACTTTTTGTTTACATACAAAAATGAGAAGGAAAAAATGTTTCCAGGAGTGAGAAAACGGCGATGAGGGAACAGCCCTAGGCGCGTCTTATGAATATCTAATCGCACTGAACAGAGATGAAAGATGTCTCGCCTAATTCGTAAGGACTTATTTACTTGCTACATCGGCCATATTTCGTGAGGCAAAACTAGAACGCCCTAAATAAACAAAAACCGCGCGTCGATGACGTGAGATGTTTTGTTCATGATAAACTGCTTATCAAATATTTTACAGTACCTGTATTGTGACGCGTTATTTGCTTACTACGTCTGTGCATGCTATAAATATTGTGTGGATATATGAAACATTGTGTAGAGATTGATAGATTGTGATACCAATCACATGACCGTTTGAAATAAGTGAGGAAAGAAATCTTAATTACTTGTTGCTACAATGTTATTTTCACAGGCCTGATAGTTCCAGTCTTTTACGCTAGGGGTCGCTAGTCTTATACCCAACACAAATATTTATATAATGAATTTGTTTGTTTTGTATTTGGGTGTCAAATATGTATTTAAAGTATTACATTTATTATTCTTTTATTGTTTGATGTTCGTAACAGTACTTCTTTATGCGACTTATCTCGGAGTCAGGTCAATGTGTGAGATGATGAGTATTTTTTTAATATTATTTACTTTATTCCTAGATTTGTAAAGTAACAAAGAGGTCACTATAGTATATATCTATACCGTACATCAATCACTGTGCGATTTAAGCACCATCTTCTCCCGCGAAACGCTAATCTATGGAATAAACCCGCTGCGTCAGTATTCCTAGATCGTTACGACTTTGAGACCTAGAGCAAAACCTATTCTCTTTTCCATCTTCTCTTAGGTTGGCACGTAGCCTGTAATTCTTTTAGTGTCAAATTACATATTATATACATTTGCGACCCATTGGTGCCCATTAGCGACGTTGATTACTTACCACCAAGTACCTGATTGGCTTGTTTGCCTCTTTTGTATAAAATAAATAAAAAAAAAAAACTTACATATTATATTATAGATATCAAAGAAAAAATAATGAATCAATAAAGACCTGAGGTGTTCTTCAGTTTCAATTGAGTCTTTCTTTGGAAGTAAACTTTAATTGTTCATTTCCCTCTCACCTGATTTCACAACCATAAATTACTCATATATTGTTGTGGTCTGGTTTGAAGACCGAGTAATCAAATGGGATCTAATACTATAATATTGGGCTTTAAAATGTACGAACATTTATATGTTTGGGCCAGATGATGCATCCTTGTAATACAAAAATAAACGCAATACGGTGGATAGTCATTACATTAGATGTGAATGCCAATCTAACTTTTGTATTTAGCGACAGAAATAAGCGACATGTGGTCATTTGTGTACACAAAATGGTGACAACACTACAATTTATTATTTACTTACAGACATACACACATCACCCTTGAGTCCCATCGGATTAGGCAGAAAATATAGAACTTCAACCTCTCTCGCTTTCCTTACTCGCATTAGTCTGCACCCTCGTATATTCTTAGTACTTCGGACCTAGTTAAGATATGTTCGCCTTGGTTGTCCCATCTCTTACATTTACTTCCGCTTATTATTAAATATTTTATCTATTTAGAAAAGAGTATAATATTTAATTTACCGTGACGTGTTAAGTTTAAAATACGCCGAGGCAAGTTTTTTACGCGCTTTACTAGCACAAGTTAGCAAGACCGGTATTACTTAAACTTGTATATTTTATCATTATCGGATCTAATATTTTCGGCACGCACGTAGACCCACTAAATTACCGAGTGGCACGATGTGGGGTGAGAATCGCGTCCATCAAATGGGGTGGTGGTTGATTTGCTCGTAACCTGTGCTCACGCGATCGCCTAGCGTGAAACATGCTTCGATTCAATGGTGGAAGTTCTGGAGCAAGTACTAGGTGAAGTGAGTGATTGTAATTGCAACCGATCTTTAACAATCCGTTCATTGATAGATTATAATTGATTTACATCTTGAATAGGGTACTGAATATTGCATAATGTTAAACGTGTGATTTTAAACATAAATTGAGACGTAAAAATTGAGATTAATTTAATAAAGAATTTAATGGAATATAAATTATGAAACCCACAACCAGGTCTTAATGCAAACTATATCGTTTACCTATCTACCAAAGCGCAGCTTTCGCAACAGGGATGCTGTTGCCTATACCCACCCTGTGTATTTGGACTATGCTGTTTCGGATAGATATATTGCCATCTGTCATTTCTATTACCTTGGTCGCATCTTACGCCACCTGATACAGAGGGAGGTACTATTCTATTCTGCCAATACCTCACGGCTAAGGCATGTAGATTATCGTTAAACGGTCTGTGTCGTTTTGCCTAGAGTCTTGGGTATATCAAATATGTTTAATCAAAGGTATGCACGCAAGCTTGTATTTTCGGTTGCTGCTAGTCTTTATACTTATGTAACTGCTTTCTAATGGTATTATTTTTTTATGTAATATTTTAAGCTACAGTACAGTCCGTTTTTAATGACACCGAAGTAAAATGACAAACTTGACATATTAATCGGAAAACATACTTAGAGGTCATACATAGATTTAAACATCAAAGCAGTACTTTTGTTTGACGTTTATTTTATAAGAACATTTCAAAGTGTCTGTGTATCTATGGCATTATTAAAATATTTTATTATATCTAGCACAATAGAGTTCGTTGTATTCAACCAAGTGCACTTATTTATTTCATTTTAAGTCATATTAGGTCATAATAAACAAATTTTAATTTATTTATATATTTTGAACTGGAACAACTATCTGAAAAAATGTAGTGTAAGTCCAGAGTCCAACAGAGAATGTTCATCTTAAGATTGTTCTTCTCGTACCGCAATCAATACCAATGCGACGTAACAAATCCTGAAATGGAAAGGCTTTGCACAATCGACCGACTACGGTACTTCCTTGAAAAAAAAAAAATAATTAGCCACCTATTCAAGAGCCAGCATAATAACATTAAAAATAATCAGAAAATAATAGGCGTACAATATTTTTTAAAAAACGTTATCGAAATACAAATCAGTGGAAACGACGCCAAGTAAGCATTAGGTTGGTTGTGAGTATTTATTACTCCAACATTGTACAATATTATTCTAGGCAACAACCTTATTTGCTAAGGTTGCCTTGTTTTCAGTGTTTCTTTGTAGGTCACGGTGTAATTGACATATTTTCCATATTTCATGTAATGTTTGCGGCATGACTCAAAATAGGCGAGGAAAACAGCCGAAGTGAGATAGTCTTTGAAAGTTGAGGGAAGTCACGTTATTTCATCTGTAATAAATCTAGTTGGCTACGTTATATAAAATGCAATAAAAATATTCATGATTCATTTGCTATTAGAGAAGCAATTTCGTGGCTAATAGTTTACAATATATGTATACTAACCCGCCTGGGTTTGCACGTGTAGGCTAGGCTACGTACAATTATATCCATACAAATTGTAACAGTCACTTTAAAGGCAACTCTTAACGCAATAAGCGATTGTAACTTAAAAGAGAACATGTATTTTTACTTAGTATTGCATATTATGTAGAAACATCAGTATATTTCATTTCAGTATTTAGTTGAGAGAGACGTAGTGAAAATACTGGGTAATGTGACATAACGCCTTCAAGTCGCAAGGCTGGCTATATGCTTGTGATATCCTTGCGATAATACGAGTGTTTATTGGCTACGGTGACACATGCTATCACTCAGACCATATGTTTGTTTGTAAGCTTAGGTTATAAAAAAAATAGAAGCAAGTAGTAGCGGCGTTAGGAAAGCGCTGTAATTGTAAAAAAATAATCCATATATATAATGCACATAAAAAAAGTATCAACAATAAAACGTATTCAAGTTGGGAACGATTCATATTTAATATTTATTAGAATGTATTGATTAGTATTGATATGTGGGATGGCGGTGAATTCACCCGAAACTGCATGGCCCAGCTTTAACAGGGCGGGATCGGACGTTGCATTCCTATCATGAAGCTACGCTTTGCGATTGCCACAATGCCTGCCCATTGTGGTAGTTATGGGAGACATGACCTTCCTTGTGGAAAACAATGACTTGAAGGCATATAATTTTTATTGTTTGATAGCGTAGTGATCATAAATTATCTGAAAAAAATATTTATTGGTTTGGTATTTGTAAACAGTACTATTTTTTAGGAATAAAAAGGGCAACATAAGATTCTATTAATATACCCCTTAGTAAATTGTAATACAGTTTCCTCACGTAAGATTCAGCCCAAGAATGTCTTTCTTTGACCTGCAAAAGTTTCGTCGTTTTCAAAAAGCGTTTAAAGAAAAACGAGTAATATTTTAATTTACGTAATCTTTTGTTTGTGAACCGAATGGGATCAAATAGACACTCAATGTTAATAGATGTTTTTATATGTCAGTATTAAGGCGCTGCAATCAAAACTGTACCTGATTTGATTGCAGCCTATCTAATCAAAGGCCTGAAACCTATTTTTCAGGCCTTTGATTAGATATAAATAAACATGAAATTCAAATTTTTATATAAGTTGAGGTAAAGAGGTATGTTACTCAAAAAAATTATTCCACGTGGACGAAGACGCGGGCACAGTTAGTCATATATAGAGATTAGTAATAAATGAACACCATAAATAGAACACGAGGTGAACTCTATCAAAGATAAAGGTCATCAACCTCTCACTCAGATTGGAGAACGTGCGCTCCTCTTTGTTTTAGAACACGACTCAGCCATATAGATATATATATTTAGATAGCTTTTACGTAATGACCTAATAAAAGTTAGTATTTAAATCCATAAATCTAGGTTTCCTATTTAGAAGTAGAAAACGCAATTACCATTTGAATAATAACAAATGGTACAGAGTTTAAACTAATTGTTGTTTAACCGTCCGCGTGACAATAACAGTTTCATGGAACTTAATTATGTACCCTCATTTTTGTTCTCCCATCGCTTTGTAATTGGGGTGAAAGTTGATGTACCTGGGCTGTTTCATTCAGAATATTAATGGTTGGTAATGGAGTCGCACGGCTCTGTTGATATTGTCGATGAAAGTACTAAATAAACAGAGCACAAATTATTGTTATCTATGAAACTATCTATGAAACTATCTATATATATATATATATAGCTCTATAGGTGAGTATTGTCTAGGAATTAGCTTAAAGGAATTTCCTGTTTATTCTCATTCATAATATTTTTTCCTTTATACGTTTCGATTTATCGTACTTGTCGATAAAATGTGAAGAAAGAACAAAATTGAACAACAACTGGTTCTATAATATTTAATAAGTAATAAATATACAAAATAGTACAGTACAGAATCCATCCATATATTCCATATGCATTTTATATATATTTATCTCTGACTATTGTTTATAAATTTAAAGTATAACAGGATTCAATTTCAATATTTGTTAAAATCAGCTTAAATATAAAAAATCGGGTCGTGGGTTCGTTCGCCACCCAGGACAAACATATGATGAATATTTATATATGTTCAGTATTTGTTAATATGTATATCATAAATGATACTGAAATACATAGTTATCACCCAAAATATCATTACTATAATTAAATACATACTAAGCACCCAAACTTTATTATATACTAACCACCCAATATCATTTGTGATACTTTTGTTGTCTGATGTCCGTAACACAAGTGCTTTAAGCGACTTATTTTGGGTCAAGTTTCACGGGAATTCATTTTTATATTACTACCTACTATAAAAACACGAAGATGAGTAGGAGGTAGAATACGGCGATGAAGGTATTTTAAACTAACAACTTATACCTACTAAGGGCGGATACTATCGGTTCATGTTATTACTTTGGCCTCCACCGTCATGTAGGCTTGAATACACTGAGAGTCAATGTTAGTCACGCGTAACTAATGCAATTTCACATTGTCATTAACAATATTTGTAAATGTCAGTAAAATAATTATATATTAGATATTTACATCGAAACGTAAATAACCTTGTCTTGAGGTTGTCATAACAACTTTTCAACGAAATATCTTGAATATTCAATAATGAAAAGCAAATTTAACGTCTAATTTGCAATGACAATTCAGTAGTTTCTAGTTGTATTTTGAATTTTCTGCATGTGCATAATGGTTATTAAAGATGTTATATCGATATGTAATATTTATACTAAAGCTATTAATATTGCATCAACGCTTAGTTTACTTTTATATGTGGAAGAAAACTCATAGAATAAGACCGTTGTGTCCTGATTTGTCTGTAAATGCTACAGTGTAATAAAAAATGGAAGTAGCACAAGTAGTAAGAAGTGATCAGTTCGAACGACTGCTCGAGTAAAGAAGAAAATCACTGTTATTTCCTTAATAGTAATTTTTAACTTAATTATAAATATTTATTATTTAAATTTTCATCATCTATGTATAAGCCGTGAGGTATCCAAAGAGTAGAATATTACCTCCCACTTTTTCAGTATATCCATCCGGAACAATGCAGCTCAAATGCACAGGGTGGCGATGGGCAGCAACATCCTCGTAGTGATAACTGCGCTCTGCGATTGCCAACATGCTTGACCAGCGCGGTAATTATGGGCAAAAAGCCACCTTTTTGGAGAGGCCTATGTCCAATAGAGGTCTTTCAATGGCTGGTGTGATGATGAATGCTATTAGACATTAGCATCTCCAAGAAAGGGATTATAATGTTATCTTGGTTAAGCATAGTGCAATCAATATCTTTCAGAACAGACTCTAAGACGTGAATGAATCCTTCGCAATGTAACATTGTGAGTAATCGCTGAAACTCATTCCTATTCTGTCGTGTTTGAGATGCATTTTTTCAAATAGATAAACTGCGATCTATCGGTTTCGGTACCTTAGTCGCCTCTTACGACTCCTGGTACTGAGGGAAGTACTACGGCCATTATAATTGAATTAATTTTATTATATTTACTTGAATTTATCCTTGACGGTTAAGAATTACCTCTTTAGAGAGTAAAACGTAATACCAAACCAAAAAACTATTCTAAGAAAGCAAGCTTCGCCGAAAATCTTTTTTAAATATCTTTAATAAAGCATCGGTAATAGAAAGCCTAATTGTTAGTAAATACAATCGAGGATTTTTTAACGATTAAATTAGTCAAAGATTACATAAATATTGCATTTAGCGATAAGGCCGCCTTTTTTACCTACTACTGCAAGTTTTTGTGATGTTCTTGCGTTTTTTTATTGGTATACAATAAAAAATATATTATTATTTTTATTATTAGTGTGATACTAAATCATCCTGCTCGATTTCCACTAGCACTAGTTTTCCTTAATGTTTAAATTAGATCAAGACGTATCTTCACCTGGTGTATCGCAGAGCCAAAGTGGCGCCTAGTATAGCAAGTCACGCGGACCAATTTGTTGAAACGCCGCTTGTGGGTATAAGGAAATAGGTTCGGGAGAGTGGTCGACGGGTCATTATATCTGACGGGTCTTCAGTATCCCGCCAGGGCTTCAGACACGTAAACCATCGCCGGGTTCGTGGATACTGTTCTTTAATCTGACGCTGAACGAAGGTTCAAGATTTAAGACTGTGCTTTTGCCAAAAGCCACGTCTTTTTCTATTCTAGCAGTGCTTGTTATTCTTTTTCCCGTGAGAATATTAGCTCATGCTACTTTGCCGATAATATTTTTTATATATGACAGTGCTTTTGAAATTAATCGTCCAGATAATTAATAAGTCCAGTCATATATCCATATATCTTTGTTTATCCATTTTAGGTCAAAATCTCTAATTTTCTTAAAAATATTTACATTTTATTTAATTTATGGCTTAAGTGTAATAATGTAAATTATTACACTTAAGCCATAAATTGTAACAGAATAGTTAAAGAACAAATTCTCAAAACAAAATCCAACTGTTAGGCCATCTTAAGCATGCCTGACCTAAAGTTACTTGAAACTATTTTTACTGCAGGTTAATTACGTGACCATCAAAAGAAAATAGCATTAAAACCGGTGAAATAATTTAAGTAACTTTATTGCTTTGCCAACTGCAACTCCTTTAAAGTTTCCTCAAAGTTATTTCACGGGCTATAATAAGATTATCTTGATATACTATATATTACAAACCATTTCAGTATAAATGTATCTATGTTCTTTCTAAGGATTAAAAATAAAAACTTACAGAGCTTTTCTATCATATACTCTTTATCACTGTAAAACAAATGACGTAACTTATGTAAAGTACACACTTTAAATGTTTTACTCACTAAAAATGCTGTTTTTTGTTTATTCAATATGATATTTACTTGAAAAGAAACTACTTTTCTCAGGGTTCATACAGGACTCGAACTATCATAGACCTTTTTCTCAGCGCGAGAAATTCTTAGCTGTAACCCTTTTTAAGTTTGTAATTGTGTGTCAACGATGTTTATGTAATGTAATTAAACATCAATAACTAACTTACTTTGTTTTCGATAGCTTTGTGATCAGGCTATTCTATGAAGTTGGTCTTGGTTCTTGATGTATTGAAAGTATAAAATAATAACAGTTATAGGGTTCGATCCCATCATATTCATTAACATTTGATACATGATAAATGCGGAATATAGAAAATCCGATATATCTGCTATCACTGGATAAGCGGAATCAATACACCAGGCTTTGAAAAACGTGAAGATATTTTAATATAATTTATGATTATAAAATTACAAGTTTTAAACGGGTGTTAAATATTATACGGATCGATCATTTATATAAAAAATTGAATACGTCGGTCAGATATATACTCAAAAATTCTAACCAGTATTTTTTTCTAAGAAAACATAATATAATATTGTTTGGTAACTAGCCCGAAGCCTTACTAAACTCCTGGAAGCACAGACTGATAATGATCTTCTCCAATAATGATCAGCGAAGTCCAAGTACCGAACTCAATTTAGAAACTTTCCACACTACTTTTATTAGTTCTTAGTCAAGGCACGGACCTCCATTACCAAACTTATAATTAATATTTTTGCATATAAACCAAGTAAGAGAAACATAAATGAATGCGTAACACAAAAGCCATTAATAACCAATTGCGAGCTAAGAGTTTTTGAAGTGTATTATAACTACGAGATATGAATGTATAATACGAAATTTATTAAATGATTTGTTGGAGTCCAATCAGTTGAGCGATTAATTATTTATCCCACTCATTGCGATGCAGCAAGATTTATTGGCATTGGAAAATGCTACTCTACCGGGGAAACAATCCAATTTACTTTAATTTATATACTAAATATATTGTTCTGGCTAAAGCCTTCATACATATTTGTAGCTCATAATATCTTCTTAAATAGAAAACTTTTTAAACGTTATTTTTCCTTTTTTATTATTTATAAACTTTAAATAATTTCTAAATACATATAAATATATGGAAAGAGTTTAGATATTATTTTTTCATTTATATTATTGATACAACCTGAAGCTTAGTAAGTTTGCTGGGATCTATACCGCGGGTTATTGGCCGATAAAATATTACCGACTAAGGTATCGACATTGACAGATGGCAGTATATCCATCCGAAATAGCACAGCTCAAATGTAATTGGCCAGGAATGCGCAGCAGCATTTTTGTCGCGAAACAACGCTATGCGATTGCAACCACGTTTGCACAGTGCAGCAATTATTATCAAATTTGTACTTGGGGAGCAGAAATAGCAAAAATAAAGAATAGTTTAACAAAATGCTTGAAAACAATACATTACTGACATTCATACAAATTATTGATGGGTCATTATTATTTCTAAATTTTAACTACTTTTGCGTAAACGATAAACAGTTTAAACTGCTTAATACTGTTGGAATATTTTAATAAACAATACTCTTGAATATAATAATATAGCACGTATTTAATAGATTTTAAATCAGAGCAATAGGTGAATGACACGGACACTCATTCGCGACTGACTGCGCGGGTACCCACATATATATATATTAAAAATATTAGACAAGCTCATTAACGAAGTATTATGTAGTAAGTATTATATTTTAACAAATACAGTAGCGGAAAATGATTTTTACTTATATTTCAAATTTGAAGGTGGGGAGGGAGATATCTCATCAATTTATTTGAACGCACTACAATTTATGGTAATGATTTATTTATTTTTATTATGATTAGACATTGTATTTTTAAGCCGTTTAAAATCAAATGGAATTCACATTCTTTTTGTGCTTTAGTATATAATACATATGTCAACACAACATTTACGTAACTTATATATTTAATATAACAATTATTATACCAATCACTGTGTAGGTCAAGCTTGTATGCAGCCATTGTCGTTAGCAAACAGCTGATGCTTTGCTGTCCTCGTACTAATTGACCGTAACCCATACACAGTGCCGTATTACAAACAAGAATCAAATTAGATGCAATAGGCACACGCAATCGAGCTGATTGTACCAACCAACACGTTAGATTCCAAGTGATTAACTAAATCGCATGGAAGACCCTTGGCTTCAACCAATCAACCCTCACGTACTGGGCCATCATCCAGCCATTGACGGGTACACTACCACGCAATATTCGACTTTATTACGCATATAATAAGGAAAGGTGATTAGGATTGGTACTGCGTACCCACTCGATCCGACGGGATTACAACAACTTTCTCAGGGCCGATCTCAAACGCGGCTTACAACTTCATTGATTGTCGAAAGTTGGGATCCCTTAAGTGGAGGTGTCATTGTTTGCGAAAGCGTTATCTTGATATCTGTGTATTCAGTAGATTAAGCCAATTTATTTATGGGTCAGGATTAGTCTAAACAAATTTTACAGCCACTGCCCGATCCTTTAACTACTAATATAACTTTGAATCAATATGTTTCTAGGGTAAGTTATTGACATTTATAATGGGGCTAAACTCATATTTTAACATTCAAAACAGTAGATATACTACACAATTTAAATTATGTATATTTATTATAATTTATTTTACACTGTCTTATGATTCAATCTAAATAACTAATAATAAAAAAAATCTCCCCTAATTCCATAAAGTTATAAATGCTAAGAAAAAAGAATAATGTACAATCGTTAAGCCCACAAAATCTCTGCAAACTGTTAAGGCAAGAGAGTAAACTAGAAGGAGGGGAAAGATTGCAGTTTAAATAACGCCGTAGAAGGGATGAAGTCTATAATACAGGAAAAATGTTCCTTATAACAGCCAGGGGGATCAATTTGTAAATAAATCTTTTAGAGTTCATTTTTCGCCATGATATTAAAAGTTATTTCTTTTGCAGAAAGAGTTTTAGAGTTTCCCTTGGGGTATACGTCGTAGAAATAAAAGGCATGTTGCTTTATGAAAATTCGATTTCTTTTGGGACTTTATAGTGTCTGTGCCGACAAGGAAATTACGATGATATTTCTTAATATTCAATACTAAAATATGATCTTCTAATATTATATAGTCTTTAGTTTTCATTTACAATGAATACAATATGGGTACAATAACAAATATTTCTTAACACTCCTGAACATCCATCTGTGGATAAGTACAGTTCTGATATTTTAATTAATATATGAAAGCAAAATATATTAATAACTGATAAATTTGTTTAGTTATGTGCAGGATTTACGATGCGGTTTTCAAATGTATATAACGTTTAAAGTTAATAGGTGATTTGTCATCTACTAATATTTTTCGGCATTTACATAAAAATAATAAAATGTTAATGTTATCGGTAATGGGATATGTTTGTGGCAGTCATTAAAGTGTTAGTCATTCAGATCCTCTCTGGTAATCTCAAGACATTCTGCTTTACAATTTGTGACGTCACAAACGTGAAGGTAAATAATTTATATTTTTCGTTTGAAGAATATATGAAACGGATGAAGAAATAGATCAAGGAGATCTAAACAATAAATGAAACGAAAAATGTTTAACTCCCTTTTTATGATTATTTGAAGGTTTATTAAGGGAAGAAAAAAATAGGATGATATGGACTTCGCCAAGTCCATAAAAGTCAGCATTGCTGTTTACTGATCTTCCAGATAAGCAATCTGTGAGCACCGAGAAAAGACTATCACGACTAATGCATCACTTTTATAATACTTGTCTTTCATCTTCTCAAACTTTATCTTCTCAAATCTTTATCAGTTGATTGGCTTATGCAGATGATATAAAGATTTTATGTAATTTGTAAAAGAATCTCTTATAGATCTTAAAACCCGGCACTTATTTGAATGTATTAATTTAATAAAAACTTGCTATGGCAGCATGCCACTAAATAAGTAAGTTAAAACTAGGGTTAAGTTTGTAGTTAAGTATTTTCACCAAAATCACTGCAAATCATGAATTACAGACGATTTTACTAATACTGCAAAAACAAAGGTTTAATTGCTATTTATATCCTGGACTACTTAGCTATATGTCTTAATTTTTAAATATGTATCCATCTTACTGACTTAGTTTCAGACTCAGTGTTCAACAATGTATAATATTATTTATTGCCATGAATTAACTTCTGTTTGAGAGAAAAACAATTTACTGTAACCGAATAATCTTTGAAATAAACGATGCTTAGCGTGGAAATTATGGGCTAAATCCTCCTTTCTTAGAGAAGTCAACGTTTTCTAATAGTTGATGTCCTGATATGATATTTTTTTTTTATGTTAAACTATTTCATTATACCTTTCTACTGATTAGTCACGTTTATGAACAGAACAGATCCTTCAAATGCATTAAGTTGAGCAGATATTTTGCAACTGAGTTATTAACACGTTTATTCTCTCAACTAAATTATTTTATGCTAGCATTTTTAAAAAAGACAGATGTAATTTACAATATACTGATTTAAAAATCAGTAGCTTTAAATGAATTCGTCACGATTGTTTTTTCGGCCACGTACAAATCTAAGGGGGGTCTCTAAGGTCAAGAATTCGAGCAAGGGTAAGGGTTAAGGGAGCAATGGTTATTCATAGTAATTCCGCTCTCACCCTAATAATTTTTTCGAGAGGGCTCGCAACCCCACTTGTGATATTGCATATCTCCAACAATAACAATTCTACGACAATTCTTCGACCCTCCGTTTTTAGACGTTTTATTCGAATCTTCGGGGAGCAATCTTAGTTCTGATATAATATATATAACAGTTTCGCAACCAATTCCGTTTTATAGTGAAGATTCGAGTTTCAACTGGAGCAATTTAAAATTTATTTCTTGGAGAACCAATAAACCGGTCTACGTACATTGGCCATAAAATGAAAAAAATACTGAATATTGGTTATGGTTATTAAATACATTTCATTTACAGAACTGGTTTATTTTAGTCAGTTTTACAAAGAAAAAATATGAAAATTTAACGTTAATCATATAAATCAGCATGACAAGGCTACTTATACGGACTGGCGATTTTTCTGTTGAAAGTCGCAGGAAGTTAATGCAGGAAACACAGAAGAACTTATCAGTAACCCTACTAAACTGGCTTAAAATTACTGATATAATGCTTCTTGTTAGTTATGATATTTCAATGAAAATGAAGTGTGAAAAATAATAATTTAAACTTCTTTTTTACAAATAATAAGCCATAAAATAGTCCAAAAGACTAATCTATATAGGGATCGCGAAAATCTGTGTACCCCTTTTTATGCGACAATGAACGGATGTAACGTTTTATTGTTAATGTTATTTTTGTATTTATCTCCAAGGATTATTTGCTTCGTTTGCTGATATTAAATGTCCGATAAATGAAACATAGTACCTGTAGTTCTAAGTATGAACCAACAAGCACAAACAGAATAGCTTACATACACGAGTGGATTGTATCCGAGTGTCTTAGTTTGCCTTGATAAATGTATTATAAATGAAACGAAAAAATATGCGACAATAAATCAAGAACATTATACTGGTCCTAATCCATGCTTTTACAGAAAAGACATAACCCAAATATTACATGCAAGAATGGAACCCGGCGCTTTTCGTAACTGCACATTTATACGGGTCAACTAATTGTTATAACCATGAGTTACCTGTACCATAAAATAATTATGATGATCATTAAACATACCCTTGGTGTTATTTCTATGGTAAGAAATGTATAAAGTCGTATGTCATTAAAAATAATATATGACTTATATTGACTTAGCCGTGAGGTACCTTTCCCTATACCAGGTATCGTAAGAGGTGACTAAGGTACCAGGACTGACAGATGGCGGCGGTATATCCATCCGAACAGTGTAGTTCAACTGCACAAGGCTGGTTTTTCACAAAAGTTGCGATTTGCAATTGCCGATACGCTTGCCAAGCACGGAAATTATGGGCCTTTCGTTAGGGAGGCCTATGTCCAACAGTGGACTTCCAATGACTGATAATAATATGATGTTAGACATGATGACTGAGTACGATATCTTTTTCCCAATTACACTGGCCGACAACAAATTGAAATCATTATCCCGTTTTCTATATATGTCATACTTTCCCAATAGTAAACAATTACTGAAACCTGTCTATAATGTTCCATTAAAAGAATATGATAGAATTTTAATTAAATATAGAGAAAACATAGTAACATAACAGATTTAAAGAAATTTCAAAAAATTTCTGTTTATGTCTATAAATATACATGGAAATTCATTTTTTTGCTACTTTGTCGTATAATTACTTAAAATAACAGCTGATAAATGTTTCTCAATCACGGATATGTATTTGTCACTTCTAAATTAATATTTAATCATAACAACGTCTTAGGTATCATTCAAAAGTTGTTTTATTTGTTGGCCTAGGATAATCAAGTTATAACGCATTAAATATTCTAAGTGGTTATTGTATAACCAAATTCTTATAAAATTGATTGAAAAGGAAGCTATAACAGCACTGATTGTAAGATAGCGTGTCTAAATACATAAGTCTTTGTAGTCTAGACAGCCGATCCATTTGAAGGCTCTATATTATTTTCTCTTTAAGATGAATCGTTTAGAGAATACTGTTCGATCGCAGAGTTGACCAACTTAAAAATATTTTATTTAATAATAATAATCAATACATACAAATACTACATATCGAACATGACTACGAGATTAGCAGCTTAAAGCACTTGTGTTACGGATAACAGACAATAGATCCAACAAAATTGTAATACGAAAATACAAATTATTTAAAACATTATTTATATACAAGCATGTTTGTAGGTGAGATCGAACCCTGGACCCTAGGTGCATAAGTAGGGACATTACCAAAACCGCCCCCGGGCCCATTAAAAATATCGATGGCACTTTAATAATTATTTAGTTTTTGCAGCTACTACATGAGAAATGAGGTGCCCATGCTTTATCTTGACTTCGTACGGGTAAATTAAAATAAGCTTCATAGGCTTCACAAAGTCTCGTATTTGACGACAAACAAATTTTTTTGGCTCTCACTTTAATGAATTCGCCGCAAATATAACAAAAAGAGTCCACGGAATTTTTGCACTTTTTGGAAGACATTTTAGGCCTCACGACACATAAATACGTTATTCCTTTGCAAAGCGCACGCGCACACTGCCGTTGACAGTATGTCACTCCCGCTTCACACCTACAGCCCCCCCTGCCCCTCTCCTGTATCTTATATGCAACGGCTCCTAAAAAAACTGCTAAAATACTATAATATTCGTTTTACATTGTGTAAAGGTACAAAAGCAAACTTTATTTTTTATAAATGGAGCTTTTGCTTTTTTTTCGATGTATATAATCAGAAAATATTTACTAAATAACAGACTCAAAGAAAAATATTTTTTTTGTTGACTTGTGTAATTAATTGTAGTACATTCACACCAGATAAACAGATTTGAATGCATAAATTATATGTTGACGGACCCGATGGTGTAGATAGTAGAGGTTCTACCTTGTGCGCCAAAAGCCTACCCAGGACAATATATATATATATATATATATACGATGATATTTGTGTTTGTTCTGTTTCGGTGTTAAAATATGTATTTAATGTGTGATTCCACTGTTGCCTGATGTCCTTAACATAAATGCTTTAAAAAACTTATATCGGAGTCAGGTCAATAAATAAGAAGATGTGCAAATTTATTAATTATCATTCTAAAGAACGTATGCTTAATGTTGATGGCATTTGAGCAAAAGGCCTATATATCCACTCTGCCTTTGTGTAGTATTGTGAAATATTGATTCCGCCGCAAGAGAAGTATCGATTGATAGCCTCTTCTTAAAATCTTATCAAAGTTACCTGACAAGAAATCGGCGTAAGCTATGTACGTATATACAATACAGTTTTTACCCGCTACTCTATGCATCTCCTTCAGAAAAGTAATTTTTGCTCTATAAAATGGTATCACATGATTATATTTATATTTACGAAAATGTGTACTTTTGCCGTGTACCGAGCATGGGTAGAGGAGTTACGAGGTGAAAAAACATACTTTTAGTCGCGTTTGTAATATGTAAATAAGAATTTTATGAGGTTTATATTTTCTAATAATTAACTAGAGGTAGTCCTTATATAAATATCGTTTGCATTGGTACTTCATTTCACATACTCGTATTTGTACCGTCAAACTCGTTTAAAGTGTGAGAGAGACAGTGCAATACTGAGTGCTAATGATATCCTTATGATAATATGAGTGTATATGAGTTACTATTATATTTCATATCTCGCGGACGTAATTTAAGGCATACGGACTTTAGATAAAGCGTGTCACGCTTTATACTAGTTTGTATGTGTATTATATTGCATGTGTGTATTTTTGTAAACGACTCATTTAAAGTCGATTTTAATCCACTTTAGACAAACATTGTCCCATATTTTTTGTAGAACTTACAACCTGTGATTTTTCAGAATACTAATATTATTTTTTGTTCCTCATGAATTTAACTTTTTATAAAAATAGTCTTTGCTTTTGTATTTTAAAAGCGTGTTTTTCTGATTTTTATTACCTATTTATTTAATGTAATAATTATGAAAAATATGATCTATAGTATATCGAAATGTTATAAGTAGGTTTTACTCTCATTTTCAAAATGAAGGATGCGTCATCACTTGTTTGATAGCTTTTTCTGTCACTATAATAGAAAAAAGCGCTCCCTTTATCAACCATAAATTAAACTCACAAGCCAGTGTCATCGCTGGAGTGGATTAAGCCTAAAAGAATGACTTAGCAGGATTTTCTGTTTAAGATACTTTCAACTTGGTGTGTTTCTTTTGCTTAAACTTATTTGCATAACGGTTTTTTATTTTTGTTTAAGATGAAATTCATGAGAAACTTAGGCATGTCTGCTGTCTTTCCAATTACTTTACAGTTTTACACATTTTAGTTAGCAACGTTATTAATATAGTATTTAAAAATGAACGTACGTATAAATCAACTAAAAGGACTGGTAAGTTTTTTGAGATTCAGATAAAAATATACGTTTCAAATCTATATATACCTTACAATAATTAAACCACTACATAATAATATCCCTTAGTGGTCATTTTTTAGTTTTTAAATGATAGATTAAAATATGCATTAATCTTCACAATCTTTAAAAAAGTCCCTATTTTCTTACCTATTTCACATATATATATATATATATATATATACATAGCGCTTATATATATATATATATACATATATATGACATATATATGTAAAGAAATTCTATTGAGGATTTTCAAAATAAATACAAATTGTTTATCTGACAAGTTATTTCATTAAACACGCTTATTGCAATAAAACAATAAATATCATATAATTACGCTAAATTTATATTTATCTCACCCTAAAATACAAAGGAACAACATTTAAACTCCACGCCCTTTAATTATACACTTTCTTTTAGGATTTTAAAATATACAAATGATATTCCTTGTTAGCTCCCTATCTATATCTATTAAATTTTTAAAAGCTTTAAATAAAGTCTCCGTTTAAAGAATTTTAAAAATAAAACTATTAAATGATATTTCATTACAGTGAATATTTTAATTGAATGCTACTTAATGCATTCCACATTATTTCACTATTGTGATACCTGTAAGATAAATTTTTGTATTGAATATCAACATAGCTTTCTTAGCTAAATATCTAAACCAAATCATAAATTAACCCAAATTTATTAATGCTTTAAGCATATAGTATACTTTTAAAACAAAATTCAACACCGACTAAACATTATATTCGCAATAACTTTTACTAGCAGAATATTCCAGTCAATATATTTGTATGTAACCGGATGTAACCGGACGGAGACCTCAGCATGTGACCTCGGACTTCCGACTGCTATCCGACAAAACTGACGTGCAACTCAACCAGTGTAAGTTGATATTCCACCCCGTTCTCAAGGCCTGACATACTCCCACATTATTATCGTTTTAGGTAAAACTATAGTTCAAGTTATACTGGCCGTTTGCTGCGATCCATCTGTCTGTACAAATAAATTGACAGCTTAATTAGCGTTGTAGAAGCCCCTCTGTTATCTTGAGAGTGATTTCGTTAAGGGAATACACTTATCGCGGGTAAATAATGCGTCTATTAATAATGTCTAGTGTTTACGTTGTTAAATTGTTATCAATTGCTTTTAATTGTCTAAGATTGAACACAAGAATAAAATTACTCTAATGACTATAAACTAAAAATGGTTAATTTCACTTCTTACATTTATCGTTCGAACATTTGTTGTTTGCGGCATCCTTCTTAAGATTACTTTGCATTGACTGTCATTAAAAAAGGATTTTTATAATGAGTAGAGAAATAAAATATTATTGGATACAATTCCAAATAATGTATTTAATTTCTCACTTAATTCCTTGATATGTTTTTTTAATATTATAGGATACTCATATTCAGACGAGCCCGATGCCGTAGATGGTATGAACATATCTTGAACGCTGAGATTCCTGAATTCGATCCCCTCTCTAGATAAACAATTATATGATAAATATTAGTATTTGTTCTATGTTTGGTTTCTATTCAACACGAATGTGTAATATATTTGTGATTCTTTTGGTGCCTGATGACCATTCTAAAAAAAACGATGTACATTAAAGTTTGGTGGATGAGATTTTGGACAAATCGAACCATTATGTTTCATAATATTTCAATAGTTTTCCTACAATTATGACTATAGATGCTGCACATACATCTATACAATTATGGCTGCACACTATATGAAAAAGTTAGTTACAATAAAAGACCTTTAGTCTATGAAGGCAATGAATGCAGTCTCATGGCAATTTCAGGATTATTCAAATATACATGAAACCTCATCACTTTATATTTTTTAACTTGCAAAGCATTTTGATAACCTACAATCCTGCAGGAGCCGGTGTCCCAATTTTAAAATCTTTGCATTATGCATTTCCACCAGCGCTGTGCGAACAACACGTGACGGGCGAGCGAACGATGCATCATGTTGATAACATATTTCAATATAAGTAAAAAATGTATGTAAATAAACTAATTCACCGTGGATTATCATCGGATTAGAATAGGTCTTCCTTCTATCGTAAGAAACAACTCAGGTACCGGAACCGACTGATGGCTATATCTGAGACATATCGACATCGACAGTATATCTCTATACATCTGAGATAGCGCAGTTCAAATTAAATACAACAGGGGGAAGATAGGCAGCAGGATAACCCGTCGCAAAGTTGTGCTCTGTGAATGCCACGCCAGCCCAGCGCGGCGATTATTGGCAAACATTCTGGGGCGGCCTGTGCTTAACAGTGGTCTTTTTACGGCTGATATAATGATAATGAAATAAACAAATGAAAATTGGTGCCAATTATTTATTAACAGAATTTTATTTTTTTTTTCAATGATAATTAACTTGGAACCCTTTTTCCGTTCTAATCAGTTAAAAGACTAAGTAAAACATATATAATATCGGTAACTGTTGATTGTTTATGTTTACATGACATCACATATTAATAATAATATGAACACAACATCTCATACATTTATATCAATACATGATAAATCGCTTCGACTACTTGTGTTACGCATTTATTGTCAGAGAAAATAGGAATTATTTATACACTCCCTTGCACATGAAATGTACTCTTGGTTAATAATTATTGTATTTACTTGTTTTTACTTTTCAACTTTCATCACCATTATTGTTTTGTTAAGTATATTTCCGTTAAATTCTCTTAATTAGACAATAGAGCTCTCAAATCTTCGAGTAATGAAGAGATAGATTTAATTTTATTTTATAAAAATGATTTATAATATAATTTTTGAAACTGTCCTTGATGGGGTGTTATCGCATGATTCTATGAGAAAATTGGAAAATTCATTAAACTTAGATTAATTGTTAAAAACACGTTCGGAAATGGTCGTCATTTTTTTTAATCTTAAGTGACTGTGACACGTTTTCTGTGTCATATTTTCGTTATATAACTTTAAAAATTAATTTGTCAGGTCTAGACCAAATTTGAAAACTTTAGTTTTCCATACCACACGTCACGTTTCAGTAACTTTAGATTACTTATGATGTTGATTGATGTGAATAATAACTTTTTATAGATTTTAGAAAATAACAGCCATTTTGTTTAAATAATTGCAAATTCAGAAACAACGTCAAAAACATAAACACTATGTAGGTTGACTAATTTTTTATGTTTACTATTTATGTATGGAAATTTGATAATTACTGGAGTATCCATTGTTACTTTATATAACCGAGTAATTGGCCGGGACGAAATTAGCAGACGTCATCAAATGTGACTTACTGAATGGATCATTCTCTAAGCTGACCTGATTTCAGTATATTAGCTGACCCGACTGACGATGTCCTATCTTACTATACTTGTTAAAACATAAAAAAAATATTGAAACTATAAATTGAGAAATAAGCTATCTTATCTGGGTTATTAATCAGTTCAGTAGTTTCGAAGTGCATCCCAGACACCGTGGCACGTAATTTTATATAAAAAAATAAAATTTTCCTGACTTTACTACTTACAATAAAATTTCTTTTTAAGGGCTTTTTAAGGGCCAGGTTTATTAAACTTTTATATATTTTTGTTAAATATTATGTCGATTAATTTTTAAAATTCTGATACCAATTTTTTTGGCAATACAGAGAATTGTTTCCACCAGGTAATACTATAATATTATATAGGGTAATATGAATATAACTGAACCGCGTTTAAAATCTATTAAAAAGGTAGTTTTATTTTTAGGCACTTTCCTCAAAAATCTGATGCAGTCCCTGTATTCATTTCAAATATGGTAAAGGAGCATTACTGTCATTATTCATATATACATTCTTAATATTATTTGATCAATTGTTATTGTTTTATTTATTTATCATATAATACACTATATATACTACTGTTGGATTTTCTTACATCCGAAACTACCTGAATATATTCTTACTGTCTTTTTATCCATTTAAAAGCCGAATGAAAGAGATTGTTCTATGTGATAAGGCCGGCCATTACACTTCTTTTATGGTCCCCTTTTTTTTTATATGTGTCCATTTATTTGTATCTGTTTAACTGGTGTACAATACTAATGCTCATAATAACACCAACTTTGAATGACTGCCCGTTCTTAAGAAGGTTATGTTATCATATATATGTTATGTTTGTGTTGGTGAGAGAAACCAAAATCAAAACCAGCACTACTAACCGCTGCGCTACACAGATCGTCAAATACATTATTCGACTCTGAGAAAATGTTTGCAGATGCAGTCAATTTCAAACGAAGCATAAGTTCTAAATGGGTCACGAACACTTTTTAGACAATAGTTCAAACAACTTTGAGAGCCACTGCCCTGTGTATGGTAAAGTTTTAATATATCTGAGTAAATAGTTTGTTTCACATTGAGTACGAAGTCAGACAACGGCGCACTAAACTTTTTAAAGGAAAGAGTATTGTGACACTAAAGTGAAGAAAACAAGAAGAAATTGTTTCAGTCGGCGAGATTGAGTCGGTTGGGATGGTTCCGTTAATAGCTCAATCTTGTCTTAACAATACTTTCTATGAATATTCTGGTTTGTTTATTTAATGTCTATATATATACATAATTTTAATAATTATAATAATAATCATTTCCACTCTTGCCTAAGCCTACCCAAAAAGTGGAAAAAATGGTACATAATTGCTGTGCTGGGTAGGCGAGGTAGCAATCGTAGCTTCACAACGTCAATGCCTCTGCCTTGTTGCATTTGAACTAGGATGCTTGAATTTACCTTTTGTTGGTTTCGGCACCTCAGTCGTTGCTGACGGCACTTGATACAGAGGGAGGTACCATTCTACTCTGCCGGTACTCCTCGGCGGCACTTTCTTGCTGAGACTGGTAAAACCGTCGTATTTCAAAAATTTAGGTTACATATTGGACAGTGTATATAGAAGAAAAAACAAGTGACAGTAAAACAGAAATCGGGAAAATACACAACTGAGTTCATGCCACGTGTTTGGAACATCTAGATCAACAGTAAAAGTTTGAGCGGGACTGAGACAGCCAACAAATACGTTTAGGTGCTCAATAAACAATTTATTATGAGAAACAAATGAAAATCGTCATAGTATAAAAATCGTTAACCAACATAAATGTAAGGTTTTGGAACGTTTCGATGGCTATTTTATTTTTAACTATGCTGATTAATTACTATGTAAATGAGTTTGAAAAGTGATTTATACCACACACACACATTATACCATATTAGGTAGTATATATAAGGATATCTTAGGAAAATGTTCCCAAAGAATAATCGGATTCCGGACTACGCAGCTTTAATATACTTTTTTCGTGTAGGAATGTCCAAAAGTGTTGGCAGTGCCAGACAGATTGTTGGAGCAAAGTTATTATAAGTGATGAATGGGTTAAAATATATGAAATAATAATTTTAAGAAGTTATAAATTAGCTTACTTACATACGTTTACGATATTTTTAAGTTCATTAGATAAAATAGTTTAATGCCAACCTAAATAAATATTTAGGATAATGCATCGTTAGGTATTTTGATTTGGCGAATAAGGCCAAATTTCGGATTTGGAAGAAGACCACGTTTTACTAATCGTCATAAGTCATCGCTAGTAACACACATTGTTTGTCACACTTACGACTTAAGGTACTGAAATTTTTGATTTTCATTTATTTGTCAGTATAAAGCGGTTCTTAAAATAACGTTAAAATATCACATAACATGACTCTGTCAGCGCTTTGCAGATTGAGTAGTAGCTTTGTTTCTGTTTATTTGTGTGCAAAGAGTTATTACATTACATTACTTTATATATTTAAGAACATAATAGATACCATTATATCTACTAATGCTATACATTGCATTTTTATCCTTTTAATGTTAAAATATTACAAGGTTACGAGAAGATGTTCCGGAGTTTATCGAACTCTGCCCAGCCAAGTAATTATTTTTTAGAGGAGATTGACCTCTTTATTAAAGCTGCTCTTACGTAGCTGGATTATTTATCCTTGGTATACGTACGATACCTCCATCGATACTGGAACGAGTTCTCACCTGATACTGGAGAGGATACAACATGGGCATTACACATAACATTGATCTTCTTTCAAACTTAACTATTCTGAAACCCGATTGTAGTTATCTAACTTTCAGATTTAACTATAGCTACAATATCATCGGTACTTGAACATTTGGTTTTTTATAGCCAACTAGTTTTCACTTACTTCAAGTTGTATAAAAAACCTAGTATATATATTCTAGCGTGATAAACTATACCTTTCTGGTTGGGCTACGTAGTACTGATTTTCGTGACAAGATTGTTTAGGTCTTGCGTTGATATGTTGGTCAGTGAGTCAGCTACTTCTTTTATATTTATACACATAACATATTATTGAAATAACTTTGAAAATCAGAGAAGTTATGATACTTAATGTACAACCCCTTTTACCTCCTTAAGGGATATTTTACACGTACTGTATTACTTTCAATGAAGAGTTTCCGTTATATTTAATTTGATTTAAATAACTTCAAAAACTGCAAAGTTTTATATAAATATGTATTTTACCCACTTAAGGGGTGAAGTTTCAAGAATAATTTGTTAGTGCTCCCCTACTTTATAAAATAAACCTTTGTGCAATATTTCTAGTCTCTAACCCTTATACGAGTCGTTTAGGCCTTGCGATGATCTGATGATGATCGCATATATAAAGATATCAAAATAAAAGTCTTACCGTAAGGTACGTTTGAAAGCAGGTAGTTGACATTTTGAAGAGTTACTTCAAGACTATTTTTATTAAGATAAATAATTAGTATATAACCAAAATCCACACGATTGATAAGTCAATATACCGGACTACCACATGAACTATACATCAATACACCTGACTTCCATCGGCAATCGGCAAAAGAAGTATCAAAACAATTGACTTAAATGCGAACAAATTATTCATTCAAAAGGATATCATGAAAACGGAGTTGATTCTCTCTGTACGAAAGAATTTTGTTGCTCACGCTTCCCTTACTCACATTAGTCCCTTCACGCTTGTTTATTCATGGTACTTCTGACCTGGTCCTTCTTTAGTAGAACTCTCCTAGTAGAACAAACTTGGTATATATATTTCTGGATGAATATAAAAGGCACAAAAATTGTTTAGTATAATTATTATTATTTAATCGAATGTTTTTATTTTCGAATTTTCTATAGCATACTACATTGATGACAGATTTTCATTAAGCCTAAGTTTCTGGTTAACTTTATGCCATCCGCTAATATGCACAATAATTTTATGACTTAAAAAGATTTGTGATAAAGGATAGACCCCTAATTTTGTGCTATATTAGTGATATAAACGAATCACTGCAAAACCGACTATACGTAGTCTTATATGCCCTACTTCTACAGTATAATTTAAGCAAGAGCGGAGGGTGGAGCTAAGTAGCAGAATGCTTGAGCTCGCATGCATGTTGCATGCAACAAACATGCATGTTGCATGTTTGTTTGTCTGCTGCATGCTGGTGTAAATTGTGCACGTTGCCTTGCTTGAATAGTACATGCTTCATGCTTACTTGCAAGCTGCATGTTTACTTGCATGCTACAATTGATGCCTAAAGATGATTCTGAATGTTCGGAGTTATAAAGAAACATGAATATAATCGACTCCCACGCGAGCGAAGTGTTAATACAACCAACTTATGGACAAACAATTTACAATGTCTCTGGAGAGAGAGAGAGAAAGAGATTTTTTGTTTGCAATACCTGTATTACAAATAAAAAAGTTCTATTTGTTTCTTGGAGTCATAGTTATTATGTTAATTTTAATATCTCCTCCAGAAGTTTTCTTTCCAAATAAAACTTTATTTGACCTTGATTTAAGATGGAAAAGCTGAAATGAGGTCGTAAAAATAAAATTTTCGAATAACAATTACTTATTTATGAATAAAAGCGCTCTGTTCAAAGTTGTACACATTCGGCCTAGTCTTGAATATATATAATATGGCTAAATCAGATTAATTAAGCAGAATTTGATGAAATATTATATTTTACTTAATATACAAGTATTTTAAGTGCCTACATGAGATAATGAGAAATGTTCAAGAGAATTTAACCCATAAATTTTAAATAACAAAATTGTTTACAAAATGTTAGCATTCAACGTATAGAATTTCACAAAAACCCATTAACCTGTATCACGAATATTATCTTTAATGTTAATTACATATCAAGTTGTGAGATATTGTTACGAACACTAATTAGTATCGTGTTTCACGAAAAAGTTACAAATAATTATTAACATTTAACTATTTTAGGACTTTTTTGTAGTAGACGAACTAAATGCTGAAGTTTTGACCGACATAGATGAGTTAAAGTAATTTAAGTTTAAGCTAGTTTGAGTTATTTATTTATTGTTGAACTGACAGTAAACAGTTTTATGTTTGCTATCTGATTTTAAAGCGATCTTTAACTTAGTTCGAGTTTGCAAGCACTGCAATAGAATGTGTTAAGAAGGGCAACTAATTGCGCGCGTAATTTTGACATGTCATGTCAAACGAAACAATTCAACCTACGTACAGTATGGCATTGGATCGTTTTTTTTTTATTAGTTATAAACGTCAATAACTGTAAAGTACAACCTCTTCCAAGCAACTTTTGGAAAAAAAGAGCGAATGAAACTAAGAGGTAGTAAGATAAGATAATTTATAAAGATAAAATAATTTTATTAAAAGAATGATTTAACAACAAAGACATTTAATGTTCTTTTACTAACCGTTTAAAGACAGGCAAGAAAAGCGAGCATCTTATGCTTATCGGAAGTGCATTCCACAAATGAACGTCGTAGATCAAATTGGATTTACTGGAAAACGTTGAGTTATGCAAAGTGCGTTTTCTAATCAATCTTAATTTATAATATGACTAGGTTATTTAAGTACCGTAAGTTACGTTATTTAAGTACAGTATAGTAAGTTAATTTTAGGAGCAAAGACAAAATTTAAAAATATAAATTCAAAATCCAGTTAAGATATTTTCATCTTAATGTACTAATGACATTATACCCTTTTGTCAGTACCCTGCATTTAGAATACACAAAGATGTAAACTGCCACAATAAAGAGGGGCTGACTGTGTGCAGCTGATCAATGCCAGTGGAATCAGGAACAAACTAAGGATCCTATGAGACTGAATCGAATTTTAATAAGATGTCAACGGCTGGCAAATGTGTACCAAATTTTGCTTAAAATTGACCGCTCGATTGTATTTGTAGAATAATGAAACGCCATCTAGAATACGTGCTGTGAGGTACAGGCAGAGTAAATTAGTACCTAACCCAATATCATATGTGTCGTAAGAGGTATCAGAACCTATAGATGGTGGTATATCCATCCAAAACAATGCAACTCAAATTGATGGGCAGTGCTATTGCCAACACGCTTGCCCAGCGCGGCAACTATGGGCAACATTTCCTCTTCCTCTTCTTTTTGTCCACCAGAGGACTTCAAATGGCTAGAATGATGATTATGATCTAGCATACACAGCATAGACCTGCCACAAAATATATATGTAGGCAACACGCTAAAATGTTTATGAAAGTACTTATTGAGACGAAACCTTGATATTGAGCAGATGACCTTTGTAGAGGTAGATCTGGGCTTTTCTTCTATATTATTCGGATATAATTATGTTACTAGGAACACAGCACGAGCCGGAGGTTTTCTATTTGCGATCCAATAAACGAGGTCAACTTTTTTTTATCACGGCATAATAATTATTTTGTTTCCATTAACATTGACGTAGGCCGTACGGACAGAGCAAAATGTTATTTCCCGGTAAAATCCGACTCCCGGGAAGAGGCTTAAATGGTCAAAACGGAAATGGGCAGTACTATCCTCCTTGCACAACCACACTCTGCAATTGCCTCGATACTTGCCAAGTGCTGAAGTTATGAGAAACATTCCGCCATTTTTCTCGACTCGGGTTTGCCTAATTATTCACAAGTAACTTAATACGTAAACTTTGAAAAATACTATAATTAATAATTCACACAACATCATACATGGACCTGAGTAAGAGATAAAATCACAAATATAATACTTTAATAGATATATTTAACACGCAGACAGAAAAAACATGAATGTTAGTATATAAATATTTGTTCTGGGTGTGTTGATCCCACGACCTTTGGAGCACAAGATAGGATAGTGATATCATCCACGCCATTGGACACGTCAACAATACACTGTTAACAAAGAGGTTATAAAAGTACACTCAGTGCACTAAACGTAAAACGGCTTTAGAGGACAAAGAGGCAGCAAATGTGTCTTTTCTTGGATACTTATTCACACTTTACCACGCTCGTTTGAACTTCTTCTCTTGTTTCGTTTTTTATGATGGTCTTTGATTTTGTTTGTATATTTAAACCAATGGTCATTATGTTTTATTTACAAAACATAAAATGGACTACAATATTTATAAATTCAATTAATCTTCTGTAATTTGTCTGTTGTTTTTGTTTTAAAATTTTAAGATAATAAAATCCAAACACTTTTTCAGACTTGATAAAATGAGAGTGATAATATGTAATTATAAGCATTTTCGAGAATGTATCTTCAAGCAATTATAAACCTTATTTGTTAAAGATAATGATTATTTTAATGATCGCGCACAGCAGTTTAAAGCTTAATCTTAAAACAAATTCAAGTGTCCTTACCGTCTAGCCTTTCAGCAAAGTTTTCTAAGCGATGATAAATATGAATAAAAGCGATTAAATTAGGTGCCTTAAATATGGAAATAATATGCCTAATGCCCAATTTTATAATTAATTATTTGTCCTTAATGTATTAGTCAGATGTGGTGTAAAAACACGACAAATGAAATAACGGAAACACTGATAAGATGGACGTTTGTGACATGACAATGAATACACGACTATACCACTATAGGTATATTACCAGAATCAGAACAAAGTAATTAGTTAGAGTAAGGAACTTAACCCGACCTTCTTCGACACGTAGTAAATAAAAAAAGATCCTATCCTGGTACACACTAATTTATTTAAATAATAAATTAATTAAGTTTTTATGATATTGAAAAAACTAGTGTACATGGTAAATTTTGTGTCCTATCTTGTGCGCTAAAGGTCGTGGGTACGATTCTCCCCCGAGACAAACTGGTGTCTGTTCTGTGTCTAGGCGTAAAATATCTTTAAAAGTATTTTATTTGATCCCTCTTTTGTCTAACGTCAGAAACCCAATATATGAGATGATTTGTGTATTTAGTATCATTTTTAATCAAAATAGTTCCTTTGTCAGTAATGTACACTATACAAGTGATACAACGGACATGTTCCAATATAAATTTCTAACCGTTTATATAATTTTGCTTACTGTATTAAACATAAGATAAATATATAATGTCCTCCTTATCGAAGCGATGAAATTTCAGGCTCTTATCTATTCTCTAACAGCATGTTCCAGATGGTTGCCTTTGCACGCTTTCGCCTCGTGGATTACTTTCGACGTTGTTACTTCTGTTTCCTACAGTTGCTCCGATCTTAGATATAACACATTTCAAAGGGAAATTTGCTAAAGATTTTTTACTTATTATGCTTACGATCGGTAAAAACAGTTCGTGCGATTGAAGTCTTAAAACTAAATATATTTCTTCGACGGATTTAGTTGATAGGTCAGGCAAAATATAATTAAAAAACAGATTAGAACATACATATCGTTAATATTATATTACAAAGAAGATTATTGCATAAATTGTATGCGACACAAATAGGTATCCCTAAATAAGATATTTCATCGTCACTTTGAAGTCTTAAACGAAGCCTAGGTATAGTAATAAACTTGCGATAGGCTCTTTGAGTCATTTTCATGGTTGTCGAACCTGTCACACCTTCATCATTTATGATTAATTTTGGCCCTCGTTTTTAAAAGCCCAGTTCTCTGAAACAGAAACCGTTTGTTTACTAAAAGTGTTGTTTTGATGTTTAATATTAAAATGACAAATTCACTCTAGTAGTTGGGTCACGGTCTTACCACTGATTTGACTTCAATGTTTGCCTAAGATACTTCCCGTGCACTAAATATATGAAAAAAATAGTGGATTTTTATCCTCTCAGCAAGAACTTGAAACGAAGATCAGTAGACTTGATGATAAAAAATATTCTAATAATCACCATTGCCACACTAATTACACGACTTTTATCGCTGCGAATAGCCTTTTACTTACTTAGGTGTATAGGTTAAATTTAGGCCCACAAGGACCGGCCCTATGTCACATCCAACGGATTCTCACAGAATACATGGGAACCTTGCTATATCTATTCGGCTGTATATATTTTCTATACATATATTTATATGAACCTATGACAGCAGATCCGAGAATACTATTAAGACACTTTGTAATTATTACTTTTAATACAATCCAAAGACGTTTGAAATAAGTTAAAAAAAGACAAGTAAGAAACCGATTGCTGGCTCCCAATTAATATTTTCTACTTCAAATAACTTTTGAACATTAGATATTAACAAAGAATAATGTTAAACAAACTGGCGCTAGATTAAAGAAAACCGATCTTCTTTTTATTACAAAGAAGTTTTCCAAAACAGTTCTTAGAACTTTAACTATGTTGGGATAGTAAATTATTCTTTAGTGCTATGTAAAACTCAAAAGAACGTGAAAGTAATTACAGTGGTCACTAATATATCAAATTTTCCTGTAAATTTATTCCACGATTGTCTAATCTTAAGAATCATCTACGACTTTTATAAATGATGTATTCTCATAGCAGGAATTAGTACCTATCATTTTGAATAAAGTTGTTGTTCTGCTGCATATATGTAAATAAGTATAGTTAGAATACCTACGTTGTGTATATATATATATATTATATTTTTGTTTACACGGTTGGCTAATAGACAAATCTTAAACAACATTAATAAGGTTTGCCGATTGTCATTGAGGATTTTAAATGTTCAACGATATCACAATTAATTAATTATTCGGTATTGCTAAAATTAATGACAAGTAAGTCTAAATCAAGTGTAAGGAGTACAGCTATCTATAATGGTTTATAGCGTATGTTGACGATATACTGGGCTTTTTGGCAAATCGCTTGTGCTTCATGTATGTCCAGCTGTTGAATTTTTTTTGCTTTTGTGTGCTAAATAAATATTTTATTGTTAAAATCAATATTCAACCAACACCAGATCAATTTTGATGACATGTTTTGTTTTACTAGAAGATAGTCATTTGAACTAGAAGGTTATGTGACCTCGAATCGCAGACAGTCATAGTTTAAGGAAATCAAATTTCTGAAAAGTTGTAAATCACCAAAAATAATCATCATGCTAGATTTGATCTTGCTGTTCAGGATTAAAGCTTATCATCTTAAGCTTAGCATTTAATACAAACAGACTATACATTTAGCTTACATATTAGGTAGCTTAGTTTTATCGAATTCAAGTTAAATGTGATATCAAACATTTGTGCAATCTTTAGCTATTATATACGTGTTTATTTTTAAACAGAAAAGCAAGCGTATGTATATAGTACTTTAATTTTACTTCCTTAAATCTAAGAACTTAGAAGTTTGCTTAGAAATTGTATTACTAGACGTGTCAATGTAAGACACAGTAAGTTTGTATGGCAAAAACTTCTACCGGTATCACAACCGCAAGTTGTTTTAATAACATTTAACAACGCGTTTATTAACAATTTCCAAATTACTTGACTCTATTGTAACAAGTTTTCAGTCAGTAGTTAATTAACGCTAACCGCAACCCTCCGTGTTGTCTAGTTTAGGATGCGGCACAAGAGACAGAAGGGACACGGTAGTTAAATTACAATTCAATCTAATTTCAATTGTTACGGCGCCTTTCAATTGGGTAAGAAGATCAAGGTACTTCTAATATCAGATGGGACTCGCACCTACACTCAGTTTGCTATCTCCGGTAATATTGACTACTTTTATGTCATCTCTTTGCAAGATATAAAAAATTTCCTTTACAGATTGAGGAAGCAATTTTGTAGTAGGGCAAATACAGTTTTGTTTGTTAAAGCAAATCTATTAATATAAATATATACAAAAAAGGACTTTCCTTTGTACGAGTTCTCGTAAGAGACGATTGAAGTATGACAAACATAACGTTGTATTCTCTCAAATCACTGTAGCTCAAATGTAACAAGACTAGGATGGACAGCAACATTACCTCCAACATTATGTTTTTCGATTGCAACTACACTTGCCCAACCTGGCGTTTAAGGGCAAATTTCTAATTTATTGAAAAGTCATGCAGGGGATGGCCATTAACGGCTACAGTGATGATGATAATAATGATTGTCACTTCTCACATCGTTTTATTTATTTGTTATATTGTGATAAAACACGGAGCAACAATTTTATTTAATAAGACGAAGAGAATAGCTGAAATTCATAAAAAGTTCGAAATGTAATTAATTTTTTAGGGATCTTCTTTATATTTCAAGATATTACTTTAAAGTTTTACTAAACGTTTATAAAACTGTTATATTATAAATCATTATTGGCAAAAAGAATGATCATAGTACTATAATGTTACCAAGTTAATTAAATTATTATAATACTAACAAGTTGAAGCAAAAAATAGATAGAAAAGGATTTTAAAATTACCAATTTTTAAAATCAGTGAGTCAGTATTTGACTATTATCAACCTTTATATGACGTTTACATACTAAAACAAAGATGCTAATATTGCTTCAAAATATATTATGTTTTGCATACCTGTTTGCTAATTTAATTTTAACTTGCCATTTTCCAAATTGGGACCATTTGACCACCAAAAAAGGCTAGTTACTAATTTTCTAATTGATATGCATGTATTAATTTTATTAGCCTATAATTTAAACCATACAAAAGCAATGAGCATTCGCGTGGGAGAACACTACGGCTCACAAACAACTCGCCAAGCGAAGGGGTAACGTATAAACAGGTCTTCTATTGCATCTATACAGGACCTTAACACACCACATTAAGTCTTATAATTGAGGAGCCTAAAGTTCAATTAAATATGTAGTAATAAAGACTGGAATATGCCGGGAGATCGGGAGATAACCTCACGGTGATTGTGGCGAACTTGAAAATTGTGTTTGTGCTAAACCAAGATTTACTGAGCCTTGGCGCCACCGTAATTCCCAGCTATTTTTATAGAAAGGAATGTTTTTAAGGCAACTTGCACGCAGTTCTGTTCACTTCCTGGGATTGGTTTTGATCTTGCTATTTTTTCGCCGCTGTAAAGTTTTGGAATGCAAGCACAACATATGACGCCTACAAACGAACAGACCTATTTGACGTCACTTGGAAAGTTCTATGTAGTATACTCGTATATAGTAAAGTGTACCTTCTATGGCTGATACAGCGTTGATTTCGCTATTTTTTTTTTTTGCGATCAGTACTTATTAATTTTAAGTCAAACTCGTTGCTTCATATCACTCACATAATTTTCTTTGTGAACGAAGTCGCAAGCACCGTATTAATATGTTTGTACATCTCTAATAAGATTATTTTTTTTATATATTAAGAAAAATGCTAAAGCACTGACTTCCAGTTTATTTTATCTCGGTTTATTTTCGCAAATAGGTCAGACTCAGAATTAAAAGGTCTCACGTATTCAGGCCAAGACCGACATAAAGCTTATCGACTCCTATAAAACTAAATTTAAGAATAATCATCCCTCTCAGTTTTATACTTTTGATTTTGGCAATAACTATTGATGCTATAGATGTTTATAAAATGAAATTAGTTGTAATTGATTAATTTTTATAGATAACCCATAGCGTTTTATTAAACTACATCACATTTATTTAATAGCAGCTGAATTTAAAAAATATCATTATCATACATACAAAAATAGAAAAGTAAAAAAATCATTTTTGTCTATAAAGCCTTCAAAATATACTGTAAGTACTGCAATAACTTAGATACTTTTTGATAGTTATATTTATCATTTTGTATGTATAGTTAGTTTTTAGGCTAGATTCTCGAAATCCATGAACTGGATTAAAATTTTAGGATTCACGGGATAACATTATTAAACGTACCCGGGTGAATGCGGTGTCTAAACGTATTGGTGAGCTTTCATTCGTCTCCTAAGGTTAATTTTGAAAGTGAAATTTAGTTTTAAATATGGTTTTAACTTTCGTATTTTGTCCAATATTAAATGTTACATATTTATTTATATGTGTTATAGTTATAACTGAAAGACGAAATTTTCAAAATTAGTCCATATACATTGGTTCATATATAAAATTAGACATGTTGTGGCGGAAGAATTATAAATGGACGTCTTATAGCTAATATGATGATGCTGATGATGGTATTAGCTATGCATTTAGCCCCCCTGCTGCATTGAACTACTCTGCTTCTAGAGGATATACTGCCATCATTCGATATCTGTACCTCAGTCTTCTCTTGCGACATCTTATATAGGGAAAGGTACTGTATAACTCCACCGGTACCACACGGTAGATATGTTTGGAAAATAAAAATTATTTATAGGTTTCTTATTATTATGCCATCATTACAAATCTATTTGAAAGATATTTGCAGAAACTCTCTCCAGTTCTCAGCTTGTTTTTAATTAACACCTCATGTTGAATGCCTTGCTAAAGGACTTATTTTATAATTCTTCCGTCACAACAAGTCTAATTTTATACATGAACCAATATATATGGACTAATTTTAATAATCTAGTCTTTCAGTGATAACTGAAAGAAGCAAGTTTTGGAATTTGAAATTGTAACTAAAGAGAATTCAAATTTCTCTATAATTCACAGAACTCGTTTTAGCATTTAAGTCACTTTGACTCGAATCGTTTAGCCAAAGCGCTTTAATTGTAACAGCTCTTTAGAAACTTAATTTGTCCCATTCGTCTCAAACTTTAATCATCCTTTTGTGAATCCTTCAATGCACTTACAGGAATGGTGATTTCGATTCGCTAAGACTAAGTTAAATTACATAGATTTTACTGCAGGAAGCAGTTTAAATTATGTGAATCTGTTTTGATATAAGAATAACAATAAGCAATGAAATAAAGTACTTTCGGTCGCCTAGGTACAATCAATGGCCTGGACGCAGATGGTAGTAATTCTATCTTGTGCATCGTGTGTTCTATCCTAGCCCAGGACCAATATTATATTAATATTTGTTCTATGTTTGGGTATTTGTATTTAAAGTATTATATGTATTCAAGAATTATTTTTGTGACATCTCTGATGTACGTAACACAAGTGTCTTAAGCGACTTAGTGTCTAAACGGTTTAGCGATGCGTATAAGATTTTGTATGAACTATTATTTATCATTATAATAATTTATTAAATAGTAACGGACGGATTTGTTACTCTTAATAGCAGCGGCATCCTAGCAATTGAAATCACTAGCCATCATCTATTGGATTCCAGCCGGATTGGTCAGATAGAGAGCCTGTTGCCTTTCACGATACCCTTGTTTGAAACGCCGTCGGCGTCCCTAGAGACTGGAATTGTTCTGGGTAGGACAGAAACGTAGCAGGCACCACGTACCTAAAATCTTTTATATATAAGATTACTATTTAATATATATATATATTAAATACTATACACATAACCGAGTATAGTAAAAGTGTCTTCGTCCTCTACATTGTTTTTTTTTTGGAGCAACTACTGCTCATGTATTATTGATAGGTCTGTTGACACAAATTTATATTTTGTGAGCCAAGGGTTCAACCCCTACTTTTAATCTTGAGATCGAAAGTAGAGATAAAGTAGGACAGATCCAGTAGATGTTTTACGTGTTTTTTCAGTGACTGAATGTGTAATAAACGTATTTAAGTATAGAATTAGTGATTTCTCTGTTGTCTGATGTTCATAACATAAGTGCTTTAAGCGACTTATCTTGGAGCCAAATTAATTTATGAGATGTTGGAGAAATGCTGAAGCCCTTGCCTCTAAATTTAAAATTAATTTTGGGTAGTTTTAAAAATATATACAATTGGTCAGACTTAGAGAAATTACTTCTTATTAGAGTGTTGTAAGATAAGTAATAAATATATTCACTTATAGTCTTGTTAAAACTTGAATTTTTAGCGTCTAATTTCTCATCTGCATATGTTGTAATCTATGACAGTTGAATATCGTAAACACGGCACGCTCAGACATCAATCATGTCACAGAAGCAGCCACCTGTCGATTCCGGGCAATGCGTCTTCATCGAACACGAGACGTTTGCTAATCTCCGTGTAGTCTTACTATGTGTACTGTGCTGCATTGGACTACGTTGTAAGCATAATCAAATAATCTTCGTAGCAATAGTTGTAACATTTCTAAGTGTACATTAGATCAAAAGAGGGATGACACGATTCATTTTGCAACCAGCGTCTATCAGTAACCTATCAGATTAGGTTTAATTTTTTTTCTTAGATCATATAAGTAACCAAATAATAGGACATAACACAGTTTATACTAGCACAGGAGGTAATCATTTATTTAGCTGTATACCGCCGATTATGTTTTAATTTTAAATCGATGTACATATTCTATGAGGGTATAAAGTGTTTGCTATTTATGCTTTTGACTTTTGTGTACAAATTGAAGTTACTGTTAGCCGGAAAATATTGTTAAGTTTTCTTAGTGGATTTGTTAATGTAACTTTCAATAGCTTATGTTGGTGTATTATGTAATTTTCTATGAAATATACATTGTTTTCTATTCTAAATATTTACAGCCTATTTTGGAGACTAAATAAAGATAACAGCTATGAAAAACATTTTATTTTTGTTGTTCGGAGAAATAAGTCGCTTGCTTATTAGAAAGAAAACATAAAATAATTTTTATCCAAAGACATATTAAAATATGCATTTTTTTTATTACAAGTTCCGTATAGGATAGTTAATAAAATAATACAGTGAATAAATATTTTTCATTAATAATAAGGTTTTAAAGTTCAAGAACAATCACCTTGTAACTTCTCTACAAAAGTGTGTTATCATTTGATAGATCTAATTTTAATTTTGGTAGCTTTGTATAATTATTCTTGCAAAAGAGTTATATGTTGATAGTGAAACTTTTACACATCTTGTGATTATATATTAATGTAAAGTCATGAGCTAGCTTATATTCGAATAGTTGTTATATAAATACACGTGTATAGGGACTTTATAAGAATAAAGTATATTGATATATATTTATGACATCTAGTATGTCTTACTCAAGATATCTTTACGCGCGCGACTTTCATTACAAGGTTTTTGCTTTATATCTCATCCCTGAGGATTTATTTGTTTTTCACGGCAGATATACACTATCTGACAAGCAAACTGTGAAAACAATCGTCTATAGGTTAGAAATATTAAAAAACCAGACCTATTCCATGCTTGAATGTTGTGAATTAGCCTATGTTATTCGAGACTCAATAACATGACTAATTATCTCTAAGGTAAATTTTACCCGATCTGTTACCATGCATCCAAATGATAAGTTTGTGAGAGATCATTATTGACGGGTCCGATAGCGCAGATGGTAGTGATCCTATATTTGTGTATGTTCTGTGTGTGTGTGTAATATATATCTATTTAAGTAATATGTATGTATTTGTAATTGTTGTCTGGCGGTACGTAATAAAAGTGACTTACCACGGAGTCAGGTCGATGTATAAAATGTTGTGGGATCTTTTTATTATTATTATAATATTAGTTAAATGAATATACAATTCAGTTTCGTTGCACATACAAATATTTAAAAACATTCACTTTTTGGTTTTATAAGCCATTATATTATGAAAACGTTATATTTATCTGAAAACCGCTTTGGGACAAAATGTCCATTAGCGAGCATTCATTCAGTTCAATTAATTTGTATAAATCAAGGAGAATTAAATGGAAAGATTAATTCGTTGAAGTATTCAATAAAAGCAGATTACTTTATTGCATTGCGTTAATAAAATTTTTATGCATATTAAAAATATAGGTGTTGGCCCCGGCTCTGCTCGCTCACCACTTGAAGCTTAAAGCATGTAGTGTTTTAGAATATGGGTGTCTCTTGAGATTGGCAATCCTTCAAGAATATATTGTTTTTATATATTACGTGTCACGATGTATGTCCGGGATAAACTTCAAACATGCAGAACCGATTATTTTATTTTTTGGGATAGGCTACATAGGCTAGATAAAGTAAAGATATAGCAGCGTCGGTCAGAAATCGAAAATAAAGTACAATACTTTATTTTTTATTCTGATCATTGTTTCATTAAATGTCAAACAAAACTAAGTGTCATTTTATATGAAATGTTAGACGTTTCTGTTTCTTTGTCAATGTAACTTTTTATTATTGAAACTTGTTGTAAATTAGGATTCTAAAAAAATAAATAGTTTTACAAAGAAGAAAATAGTATTTCAAGTATAAGTAGGGGAGGCTTAAATGTTTTATTAAATATATAATAAATTGAATTAATTTTATTTGTTTTCAATATAATCTCTTACTCTGTTTTCTTATTATCTTGGTTCATATATTTGTTTTTAAATTACCAGCCATTTTAAGATAGTTCAGTAATAACTAAAAGTATTACTTAATGGTTTTTCAGATCGATGATTGAATAAAAGAAGAGTAGCTAATAAAATAATTTATTTGTTATACAATACAAGAAACATGAAGAGTCGAGTTTGTAAAGAGTAAGATTTAAAAGACAGCAGTTAAATGTAGGTTGAGAGTAATTTAATAATGCACACAATATTGAATACGTAGTATTTTAATGTGGTTAATACCCTAAAGTATTCTAAACTGGAACATACAAATTCGAAATATACACAAACATATACATTAACAATATTTCGAAAGAAAGAACTAATAAAATAACGTTGCGTTTTTTCCTTAACATTGTTTTATTATTACAACATTTTATCATATTTAGGCCACTGTTAAGAACTGTTAGGAAGTCAACCGTTGGATATAGGCCATCTAAGAAAGGGGGGATTTGGTCCATAATTGCCGTGCTTGCATCCATGGCAATCGTAGAGGCGCAGCTTTCGCAATAGATATGCTGCTGCCCATCCCCACCGTGTATCTATCCTAAGTTACCAGATCCGACAGATATTCTAGTAACTTTGTCGCCTTTTGCAAAGTGTAACTCAAACGCCACCATGCTAATCCAGCTCAGAAATACCAACGATCTTTAGCTCCCAAGATAGCACAACACTAACGAATATCCTATCAATGGATCCCTCAACAGATGTCATCATACCAGCCATTGGAGGTCTACTGCTGAACATAAACTTCTCCAAGAAAGGAGGTTTTTTGCCTATTATTGCCGCGCTGGGCAAGCATGTTGGCAATCGCAGAGCGCAGCTATCATGACGGGGATGCTGCTGCCCATCCCTGCACTGTGCATTTGAGCCCTGTTTCGGATGGATATAAAGCCATCTGTCAATTTTGGCACCTTATTCGCCTCTTACGACACCTGGTGCAGTGGGAGGTACTATTCTATTCTGCCGGTACCTCACGACACCAACTGATGTACAACATCGTATATAAAAATGAAGTAATTCACTCAATTTTCAGCATAATGCCGGGTGATAAATAAGCTTGTCATAATATTACGTGGTCAGCAATTAATTACAGTACCTATATGTACGGATCACCCAATTACGAGAGGTCAGGCTTACGTGTGATTTGTGTCCATAGCTAGATAGCATGCATTGTTGCCGGGTCACATTAATAAGTCTTGTGAGGTAAATATTAACACTATTTCAAACAGTTATTCACTGTAAAAGAGGAAGTAGGAAGATTCATTCATGACATTTGAAAAGCGTGAAAACAAATAATGAACATGAATTATTTTGTGATATTACCGCATGCAAGAGTCTGATCCGTGGCCATATTTGCATTAAATGTATTCGTTTCAACCAAAACCATCGTGATTAATAATAAACATATATATGATAATACTTCTGTCTGAATTATTGACCCCGGCAAACTCCTTGACCGACTATCATTTGCTATTTCATTCAGTTTCTTACTAAAACATAATTACTAGTGCTTCTTGTCCCTGTATGGTCCTGGTATATTTGAATTATCAATGGTTTATTTTATACATATCATCATCATCATCATACTAACCATTGGAAATCCACTGCTGAACAAAAACCTCTCCAAGAAATGAGGATTTTTGCCTATAATTTCCGCGCTGGGCAATTGCAGAGCGCAGCTTTCGCAACGAAGATACTGCTGCCCTTCCCCGTCCTGTGCATTTTGAGCTGCACTGTTTCGGATGGACATACTGCCATCTGTCGGTTCTGTTCCTTAGTCGCTTCTTACGAAATCTAGTGCAGTAGGGAGTGCTATTCTACTCTAAAGGTACCTCACGGCATATGAATATTGTTTGTTTTGTTCAAGTATTATTTTATCTATTAGACAAAATAGATCGTTGTTTAATTTATAAGGTAAAGTGTGATATTACTAAATTGTTGCAGCAGAGGACCAAAAGAAATAAATGTGGTTCTGTTAAGTCATAAAAGGTAAAGGTTATACAAAGGTCGTCTTTATTGGTCACTATCGCTCTTACCTATTTTTACCGACAGTGTTCGTTGTGTTCCGGTTTAAAAGGTGCGAAAGTCAGCTATCAAATGTTTATTGATGGATATAGGCCTTCTCAAGAAAATGTAAATTTTGCCTTTCATTGTTGTTCTTGGCAGGTATGGTAGCAACCACAGAGCAAAGCTTCGCATAGAAAATACTACTTCCCATCCCTACCCTATTCATTTGAGCTATATTGATTTGGAAGGGTATAGTGCCTTCTTCCGATATCACAGTCACCTCTTACAAGAGTACCAGTATTTAGCCTTATATTAATCCTTCCATACACGCTTATTTATTTTTTGTACTTTTGACCCTTCTTTAATACGTTTTCAATCTGGTATGTAGTTATGTTCTGGTATGTAGTGTATGGTAGGTATGTTCGTCTGAAGGTATGGTTATGTGTATTCGTGCAGTCATTCTACTTTAATTCATCCTTTTTACATGTTGGACATTCTCAACATTCTTTTCTCTATTGTTATCTCAACATTATTTTTAGACACAATTTTTTTAATCTGTTTTGTCTTAAATTGTCCACTGCTGACCACAGGCCTCCCTACAGAGAGGAAATTCGCCAATAATATCCGCGCTAAGCAATTTCAGCGTGTAGTATAGCAACGAAAATGTTGCTGCTCATTCCTGCCCTGTATAGTTACTAAACTGAGAGGCATCTGAAAGTATACCGAACTTTATCTAACCTACATTTTAAATAAACAATTACGGTAAAAATAACTAAAGCATAACAAAATTTAATGATGATATAACAAAAATTTAGTTTAATTTATCGATAATAACTTTTAACATCGGTCTGAAAAATTTAGTCTTGAAAATGAAAGGTAATTAATTGTATAGAAAAAAAAGGTTTCTAATATCTAAAATTAATTATTACAGACTTCAACGAAATACCTAATTTTCTTTCGGGCCTCCGGGTCTTTCAAAGGAAAACATCATAGTAAAGAACATTGGCAAGCGTTTATTTTTCATTTATAAAGCTTAACTTATCAGCTTTCCTGGCAACATGAAAAACACCATCAACGACGTCGACGAGCACTTCTAGTGAGATCAAATGTTATTTTTGGCATCATATATAAAAAAATCATTATCTCATAAATTACCCTGATTCTGAGATAATTCGATTAAAAAACTCGTGTTACGGACATCACACAATAGAGGAATCACAATAATAAAAAAGGAATAAAGTAGTGTAAAAATGATTGAACAAATTATTAAGACTAATTATAACAAAATAAAAAAAGGAAAGCTGCCACCTTCCTCTGTACCAGGTGTTATAAGAGGCGACTAAGGTATCAGAACCGACATATTGCTGTATATCCATCCAAAACTGTGCAGTTTAAATGCACAGGACAGTGATGGATGCGATCTGGGATTGTCAATACGCTTGCCCAACGTGGCAATTATGTGCAAAATTCCCCCTTTCTTGGGGAGGCCTATGTCCAGCAGTGGACTGTCAAATTTATGAGATAATGAGTTTATTTAAATTATTGCAATTATTAGGACGATAATCAAAAGGATACTAAAAGTATATAAACCTTCCGCTTGTTTTGAAACATTAATGATACACAAACGAAACCGCTGGCAACACTTAGCTTTAAATATAATCAACGACTCACTCAAGCTAATTTACTTTGAAAGTTATGCAAGAGTTGCGAAGAAACGAGATTCTCTTTGATCCTGGTTAACCTTATGTTTGTTCGAGATAATTAGTCCCAACCTATTAATTAATTCGGCTTAAGTGAAAATCGCGGGTTGGAAGTTAATTACGAAATACTTTATTTCTTAAAAGAGTTTGGTTACTTAAGGAGGAGTTTTTCGACAATTCTTCGAAATTCATATTAATTTGAATCAAGTACCTTTAATAGGCAGGTAATAAATAGTTAAGATTTTTTTATTTCTTGTTAAGTACTTTTGTTGATTTATAATAATCAGACAAGATAGAGGGACTTTACTACTCTGCCCGCGCGGTGCTATTTACAATAAATGCTAAAATATAAATTTATTAAACAAAAATATATATATGCCCTAAGGTTCCGATATTAGGTGTATTAAGTGATGACTAAGGCTACTAGAACCGACTGATGGCGGGATATCTATCTGAAACAATGCAGCTCCAATGCACAGGGCGGAGATGAACAGCAGCATCTTTATCGTGAAAGCTGCGCTCTGCAATTGCCAATATGCTTGCCCAGTGCAACCATAAAAGGCTAATTCGCAATTCTCAAAGTTTGACGACATTTACTGAATTTTGCACTTTTCACACCAGAACACAACGAACCCTGTTGTTTGGCAGTAGAAATAGGTATGAGCGATTGTGAGCAATAAAGACGACCTTTATATGGCCTTTTTAGTGGAGGCCTATGTCATCAGGTATAATGATGGCGATAAATGTATATATTTTGACTATTATCAATTATTGATTGGATAACTATGTAACATATATGACATAGTCTTATGTTGATTGTAATCTGTCGCGTATGTTTTGCAATTAAATATATTGGTCCGGATATGTGAAAGCTTTTGTCTTTATTAAAATACCATCAATATAGGCGATGAATAAAAAAGCGTCCTTTTGAACACTGCAATTATAAATTGTAAAAGTTTGCTGCCGGTTACCTATCAGATGTTCGTTTCCTTTTGACCGAATTTAATTTGCTCGAAAAGTTTTCTTTATTTTCGTTATCAGTATCAGTTCAACTATGTTACTTAACATCCCGATTGGTTATAATGATATTTTATTCGGTCATTTTTACCATAAATAATATGAAACCTGCATTGATTGACCTGATTTAATATTAGTGTTAATTCTTTAGATCTACCAGTTTCCTTACAAATTCTTCACCATTCCACATCAATTATGACCAGTCATTACATATTACATTATCTGCATATATATATTTTGACATTAAATATTGTTATCTAACCTAACCTAGCCGACGTGGCAACTAAATAAATTCAACAGTGTCTACAACTAAACGAAAAAATTATTTTTGGAAGTCTGTCAGTAGTAGTTCGGTAAAATGATAATGGTATCATATGACATTTCGATATTCTTAAAAAAAATGCAAACAATACCTACAGCAATTATGATATCTGGTGTCCGTTAACGCCCAAATGAAATCCGAAGAATTAAATTTCGAACAACAGTTCCCTATTCTGCAATAGCCGACACAATATATATATATCTAAATAAATCTAAAAGAATGAGACTCGCATTGTTTCATGATCATTACTATTTCTTCATCTATTTTCTCATTCCTTGGAAGCCCATCTAAATATGCAGCCTAGGTATGAAAAGGTATTAACTTCTCAAATTTTTTACTACCCACCATGTTTTTGCACATAGACATATTCTTTCTTTCTATTGTCTATTTCTACCATCAAGCGGACTGTATGTGACTTTTGTCTTGCTCACAATCACTATTTTTTTAAGTTTTATTAAGAAAAGATTCAACGATCTCTAATAATTCGCAACAGTTGGTGCAATCATCACTTTATAGAGGCAGGCATTTTTTTAGAGGCATTTCAGTAACTATTCTTGATCTACAATGTCAAATGTTGATTTTTAAGATTTTCTTTTTTTGTATAGATGTCACCAGCATCATCTTTGCATCTGACCTCTGCTAAGCATAGGCCAACCCAAGACAGGAGGAATTTGCCGATATATGCCACGCTGGGCAAGCGTGGTGGCAATCGCAGAGCGTGGTTTCGCAATGGGCATGCTGCTGCCCATTCCCAGTGCATGCTCTAAACTGCTTTGAATTGATATATTGACGTCACCTCTGCCGGTACCACTCAGCTAGATGGAATAGTAATTATAAATAGAGGTATTAAAATATTTGGACATAATATTTGGTATTTTAAGGAAAAATGTTTTCACGGTACCGTGGCGTTACCTAAATGTTACGATATAATTTAAACGTCAACACTTCATACCAATCCCCGTTGGGCCATATGATTGGTATTGGAGTACCTAGTTAGACATTAATCAGGAAAATATCAGGTACCGCGCTCAAACGGACTTTTGATGTTGCCTTTGTTGAGAAGTAATAATAATAATAGTGACTTCGAAATAAGTTTCTTAAAGCATTTTTGATACGGACATAAGATAATAGGGAAATAACAAATATAATACTTAAATACATTATTGAACACCCAGACATAATATAAACACACATATCATCATATAAATCCTTGGTGGAGATCGACTATGACCTATGACCTTTGGCGCGCAAGGTCTTACATCTAACTTGATATCAACACCGCTTTATATTTTTGTTTTATGCAATAATCTATTTTTAGGCCGTTTAGTACTGACAGACGAGTCAGCACCCTTACCGTTGGATTCTTTAGCTACTAATATTGTTGCTTTCGCGTGTATATCTAATATCTAGATGGTAATCAATGTGGAACTATAATTCTTAAATATGTCTAGAACGTTTAATCAGAAGTCTAAAACTGAATAAAATAGCAAAACCAAATATTAAAAATATTTTTTGTTTTTTGAATTGTTTTGAGCAAAAGAAATTTTGATAAAGACAGCATTTTTTTCACTTGGTTTGCAAATAAAAGTAAAATGTAAAATGCAATCTACAATTTGGCTGTTACATTTTTAATTAGAAATAAGTAAACAGCTATTACATATTAACAAAAGAATCCGTTTATTTATTTACGATTAGCTGCTATTAAAGGGCCCAAACATTTTTCTAAAAACTTTAAATGTAACTTTGAGATAAATAAGTAAGCGTTTAAAAGTTTCTACTGTACCACCAGCTCATCACCTCGGTTTCAATATCGTAGAAAGGGAAACATCTTGGTAACTTTACGGTACATTACCCGCACGCTGGCACCGTCGCGTGGCGTCACGCTGCAATGAGTGCATTGTACTTGGCGCACACAATTCTGCTCATAATGGATTACTTTTTACTTCTGCGGGCAAACAGAGATAGGAAGAAATACTGTGTTAGCTTCTTGGTGTCTACAATAAAATATATTGGTATGATTGAGTTTGCAAGTACCATACAATTAGCAAATGCATCATGATCTAGTGAGCCAGCCTCACTTTGCTACTTTTATAAAGGTACGTTCCAGCTATCTAGGTTAGTGGTAAAGTATTGTTTACAACTCATTCTAAAAGAACATATTTAAGTTAATACTCCTCGTGTCGGTTAACATTTTACAATAACATTGCATGCCAGGATTTAAAAGTTACAATTACTACCCACACAAATATTATTTTCATTTTATATACGCGTACTGACAAACGAGCATACGGTCCACGATAGTAATCATCTTCGTAGCTTTTGGTTACTCGTGCTAATGCAAGGATATCCCTTACGCGTTGACAATCTTGTGACTAAGTATTTTCAACACTTTCACTGCTTCTCTCACCTTTCAAACCGAAACGCAGTAATGAAAACAGCTTTTTATGACGTCTGTAGTAAGTTTGGTTATTTTATTAATTAATAGAGTTGCTTTTCAGTTTCAAGATTTTGTTTTGTACTTTATTAACAAAAACATATTTGATTCTTACAGTATTAAGAAAGAAATCGAAACTACAAGCACAATTTTGTCTTATATACAAGAGTATTTTATAGGTCGTAATTTAGTGTTAAGTTTATTAAACGAGTAAGCAAAATCTGATTCGACGACTGGTAGTTTGTTTATTTAAGTGAACTTTTTCATTCCACACGCGCACTAAAATTGTGCTTTTCCAGCCCATCACTATTTCTAATTTTACATTATTTCATTCCATTTCACTGAGTGATGAATCCGTCATTAGTGTCACTGTGTTGATTACGAAATTTTAGAAAGGGCTAAACGTGTTACTTTAATATGGCTTAACTCATTAAAGCACTGTTTCAAATTATACATTTGACAATAAACGTCGGATTCGCGTTATTCAGTTTAAAACATGAATTTGATTGCGCATTGCGGTTTAAACAAACTGCGTGAGTACTAACATAGGAAATACGGAGCTTGAATATTTCAACGCGAATTATTTATAATTTAAATCCGAGCGGTGCTAATTTGTTCGCATGTACGAAAAGTGTGGACATTTAACATGTAGTTGTAAACTCTTGTCGGACACGATATAAAAATACATAACATACTAGCTATCTCTGTCTTGATTTACTACTTGGTCCACGTGGACTTCACTTTACTGCTAAATCCGGATGGTGCATTCGGTGGTGTTCTTATTTTGTGCTTCAAAGGTCGTAAGTTCGATCCCCATGTCTAGACATTAGACATGTAATTGTTATGTTTGTGACTACTTTTTTGTCTGATTATCTTAATACAAGTACTTATCTCAGTGTCAGATTTTTTTTATTACATCCGGTTGACAAACAAACATACAGTCTGCATCATTGAAGGCTTTAATGGAGCCTACGCTTGTAATATTACTACCGCATTGCCAACCTTGTGACCTTGTGACTTAAAGATACTATGTCAAAGTACCCAGTAATTTCACTGCCTCTCTTAGCCTTTAAAGTGGAATAGAGCAATGCAAACAAGAGATGTGTTATGAGAATTTATATTCATATATAGGCTATTAGGGCTCAAATATAGCGTAGGCCACAATTACTATCAGAACGGTATGCGTTCATAAATCAATAGTTCTAACCAAAATTAATCAAGTTTCAGTGAATTGAAAATTATCAATCAACACGGATTGTTTTTGATTAATGGCCAACTTCATTGGGTGTTCTTTAATAAAGTCCTCGTCAACCCCAATGAAAATAAAACAATTCACGAACTAACGGACACAGAAGGTAGGTATACTTTACAGCGCGGACAAAGTTAGGCTGTTGTTCGAAACTTGTGCCAGAGTTATGATTTAGCGCAATGAAAGCTTGCCCGAGTGATACATTTGTATACTGCAGTACACTGGCAATACTTTTACTAAAATTTTAATATAACCCGCAACCGTACCGGCAGAAAAAAATAGTAGCTATCTCTGTACTAGGTGTCGTAAGAGGCGCGAAAGGTACTAGAACCAACTGATGGAGGTATAGCTCAAATGCATTGGTTGGACATCCCCTTCGCGATATTGCCGAATTTTAATTTCATGTCATTTTAAGTCCCACCTGTTAAGAAACTTGGTTGAGGACTTCGTTCATGGTGCTGAAATATTTCATTGGTTCTGCCACTTTATTTTGGAGAGCTAGTAAGAACATAAACAAGAAAAAATGCAACAAATTGACACTTATAGAAAAGAATAATATAGTTATAGTGTTGTCTTATTTATAAGCTGCTACGGCATATATGTGCAACTAACTAAACAAATGAAGCTTCATCAGCAGAAACATGGCTATCCCATTTATATTATCTTAAAGTCCAGTATGACAGCTCAGTACGAGATATCCACAACACCGTTAGGAAACGTAACTACTATGGACAAATATAATAATCTAAAAATAAGAACTAGACTAATTCACAAAAACAAAAGAAAAACAACATATAGCCATATAATATTAAATAGCTTTTCTCAATAATGAACCTAGAACCAACCGCCCGGAGTTTCTACAAGGTTCTGTTTTAATCTCATCTACCGACGCAAGGTTCTCCAAGCAATCAAAGCGGTTTCAGAGCTCAAGCTGAAAGCTTTTAGGATCCTAAATATAGACGCGCGTAATGCGGAGCATAGAATTTATCAGGACGTCACTTTTCATATTTTAAATGAATATTTAATGTGCCTCTTACCATTCTGTGACCACGACCGGTTTTAATCCTTTGTATTAGGGAGACATCATTGAATATTTGTTTCTTGTTCGTCAAGATGAAGTCTATCTAATTTCTTGTGGAACCTCGAAAATTATCCAGGCCAATTGTCCATAAAGGAGATTCTATAAAAAGAGGTCATCAAAAAGAGTTCCTCTTTCTCCAGAAAGTCACCCAGCCTCTGTCCTTTGAGGTTTCGTTGCACATATACAAACTATTCCACGTTTAGCTGCTTAATAAATATTACAATTTACTTTGTTATTTTGCTTTATACTTACTATTTACTGCTATTGAAATCCAATCTAAAAATGACATCCTCCAATATATTACAGGAAAAACTATTTTCACTACTAAAAGTCTTACTTTATGTTGAAACATTTATTGAGTCAAAAAATATAAAGAATTAGAAGTAGCAAAAAACCCTATTCAACTAATTGATCGAAATAAAACTCTAATCAAATCTAAATAAAACGTAAAAAAATATAATATGAGATATTTTCATAATGGCTTCAACTTTTTCCAAAATCTTTTAATACAATATTTATAGCAATTGACATAAAACATTACGCTTGTCTTAAAAAAAATATTTTTACTTTATTTCAATTAATTTAAAAATATTTCTATATTTAACTTATTTAACTGCAAAAATGTGTCATATAAAACAAATGTTTATATATTTATTATTGGCAAATAACCAAACAAATCTTAAAAATACTCAACATATGGAAATCTGATACACAAGGAATGAAAATAGAGAAAAGCTTTAGAGGCAGCTTTTGCTATATGAAATAGATCGATGAAGTTTGAAAGTCAAAGTCAAAGTAAAGGTTCTAAACTGATTGTAGTTTGATAACCCAATGTGCCATTTATTTAGGTGTTATTAAATACCCTGTTACCAATACATACTTGAAAATAAATTGTCACATTACCTAGTAATTTCACTGCCTCTCTTACCCTTCAAACCGAAACTCAGCAATGCAAACGCTGCTGTTTGCAATTAAATAGGTGAAAGTGAGGTACCATCTCATGTGAAAAACGAATAGCAGATATTACAAATGCAACATTTTGATGCTATTTACATTAAACTACCTTTTTTTCACTGAGTATTTTAAATAATAAAGGTAATTCATAAACAATACAATATATAAAAATTTTAACTGGCAAAGTCTATTGTTTCAAGTTCTACAAGTAACCTAGATGTTAGATATAAAATATATAAATTAATCACTTACTATAAGTTAGTTTTATAATGTAAATATATTTAAAACTAAATCTTATATACGCGTTAATGAGAGACTAACTAGCAAAAAGTATCTTAAGGTCGTCTCTTCGAAATTCAAACTTGAGAAATTAGAAAAAAGAAAAGGCAACAGGAGTAGCTAAAACCATTTGCTAAATGAGGTCAGTCCCTGAAAAGCCGCGGCAAAAAAGTCCACCCCTCAACCAGACACATGCTATGAATAGTGATGGGCCGATGTCAATATTTATGAGCTAAGTTTGATGTACACACTGACCGCTGGTTTTTGTGCACTCTATTAAAGAGTTGAGGCCTTTGCCAACTTTGTTGTTGTTAAACTATTTTGTTAACTTTCGGCATTGTTAATGTATTGATGGAAAAAGGTTTGCAATAAATATTTAAATATTTTTGTCAGGGTTATTTAAAATAAACCTATTCTAATTTTAACAAAGTACTTAATTTCGTGAGATATGTTAAATACTATTTTCTGTGAATTCAATTTCTTAATATAAAACTTCTTAAACATTTGCAATTTTAAGAAATCATAGAGTTTAGAGTGGTTTATAGAGTTGTTTTGATACGTAGCTACCCGTTTAAACTTCTCCCTCTATGTATACAGGTGTATTGTTTAAAAAATCCAGGCTTATATAACTGATGTTTTAGTTATTTTGTATGACCATAGCTGGATGCCATCTCTTTTCGGAAGAGCACTTTTTGCAAATGCTCTCCGAGACACTTAAGTCCAACAGTGCACTTCCTTGGTTGATTTATACATCATTTATTTATACAAATTTGATGTGCAAAGCAATGATAAAAGCTACAGTTAAAATAAAATAAACCATATAAAAGCTTTATTTCACTTGAGTTCAGTTCAAAAGTTTGCAATAATAAAGAAAAAAAATCCTAAGCTGAATGCATTTTAAAAATAAAATTATTGCAAATAATAACATTATTAATATAATATAATAAGTCCCACAATATCTCATACATTTAATTAATTCTGAGATAAGTTGCATAAACTTGTGTTACGGACATCATGTGAGGACGACAGAGGAATTACAAATATAATATTATAAACAGGAAAAACTTGTATTTTCATATGTAACGAGTAAACTCAAAAAGTATCAGACCGATTATAATAATTATTTTTTCATTAGAGAGCTATCACTGAGTAACATAGGCTATATTACTATAAAAATTATACTAGATTACTATAGAAATCTTTAGATATTCCTATTAAAACCAACCAAAGGTGTAAAAAATAGCCATCGAATCTCTTTCATCGCATACGCTGCGAAGAGTATTAATGATAGGACAAAAATATGTTAGACAATATTACAAAATATATAAATATTTACAAAAACTTCGCGAGACTATATGTCAAACTATTATAGTTACGTCACTATAAGTATTTTTGTTACATTAAACAAACTGATAGAAATTCCGATAAAAATCAGACCGTGTTATCCATACCATTTATAAATTTTTATCCAAATAAATATTTCAATATTCAAGGCTGTCTTAATACCTCATGATTACTTTTTAAATTATTGAAATCGGACATTTCATCAAAATATATTATTAAAAATCATATCAAAATACATGCCGGCGGCGGCCGCTACGCAGCGCATCGAGTAACTAACTCAACGAGAGCCTACAGATACCACAAGCAACGTAGTGTACAGGAAGGCTTTAAGATAAGCATACACTTTTTTTCTAATTTAGTAATTCATGGTCGTTTCAATTAATATGCTTATAACTTGAATATCTGTACCTCTTTATGTCTACCCGTGCGAAGTCAGGATGGGCCGCTAGTTACAAATATAATACTTAAATACATATTTAACATCCTAAAAATAAACACAAATATCATCATATACGTGCTTGTCCTGGGTGGTAATCGAACCCACGAGTCTTGGAGCACAAGACATGATTGCTACCAGCTGCGAACGGTAAACGTAATTAATAATTTTCTGGATAAAATATTAAGTCCTTTAATACTATTTAAAGTCGCAAATTAAACAAGTCAACAAAAACGTATGCGGGGTGAGATCCGCGTGATACAATACCGTCCCGAGAACACCGAAATTCAATGTATGAATAAGATATTTTTTCGGCCATAATTCTGTAATGAATTTTTCATTCGTTATATTTATGGGAAAAGTTTTAGGCAGTCGATGGGTTTGCCCTGACCGAGCATTTTTATGCACTCCAGTCAGGGTTTTTTAATTACAAATATTTTAAAATTTCGAAAACAAATCAGGCTGATGCTTTTCCGAAATCCCCGTGGTATAAACAACTCTAATGTAATACAATTGTGTTTTTTTTATTTCCTTTACAAATTATTGTAATATATCGCTTATTAATGACGATGTTTTTACCATCAATTTTTTTTAATAATTGTTTCGTTTATTCTTCTATTTTTATTTCTATTTTTGAAGTGAAATAAATCTGATGAATTTTGGTTTGTAGTTTTACCGAAAATGTCTTTAGGATTTTCATCTTTAACTGCCACCCTGGGCAGACTAAGTGACGATCCTGAAGCGTGACATAGTTATTGCTACCCATCTCTGCCCCATTTCATTTAAACTATTGTTTCGTATAGATTTCGCCATCTATCGGTACCCGTGCCTTAATCACCTCACAGCCCTGGTACGATGATTTATTTCGACTGAAAGAGCTCAAATAACTGTATTTAAAGTTATGATATAAAAGCCCTACAGATTTTGCCCTGCTAAATTGTAACGGTGCGGAGTATTGACTGTCAGACAGTTGTTAAAAATTGTTTCGAAACAAAAAAAGATGAACTCTAAATTAACTTACGATCCATCCACCTGAAATAATACAAACAGACAAAGAACCTATAAAATATGTACGATCGATAAGTATTAAACTATTTTCTATAACAACATTTTTGGGACCACGTTTTTATAATAGTATGAATAAATATTCATACAGAAATTTCTAAATTTTGAAAACTAAAACATTTTATCATGAATATCTTAAATCTCTAAACTCATCTACTACTAATAAATACTTACATATTAAAAAAGAATAAACTAAGTTCCTACTCTTACAAATTCACATAGATAGATCATTATCTTTTATCATCATCATTATCTTTACACTCCATATCTTGGAGAAGTATCTCCTCCTCTTATATCTCCTCTATCCAGCAGTAGATATAGGCTTCTCCAAGATAAAAAAAATTTTGCCCATAATTTCCGTCTTGGGTTAGCGTTTTGACAATTTCAGTAAGTGCAGATTTTGCAATGGGAATGCTACTGTCTACCCCTGTAGGTCCCACCCTGTGCATTTAAGCTACGCTGTTTCAGATGGATATACCGCCATCTGTCGGTTCCGATACCTTAGTAGCCTCTTATGACTCCTTGTACAGTGGGAGGTACTATTCTACTCTGCCGGTCCGTCACTGCTATACTCATATATTAAAAATGTGTTATAATATTATTTTGTACTCTAAAATGTTTAAAATAACAATAAATTATTATTATTTATTGATCATAATTTTACAAACAGAACATTACAAAATATGGAGTAGTTTATAAGTGTATAACGAGGCCTCATTGGTAATAGCAATTTCTACAGGTAACCTGCATAATAAACATGTATAAATAAATAAATACTATGTATAAATAAATAAACATTTTTACATTAATGTATACAAGTTGATTGAACTGCTGATAAGATGCTATATTGCGAGACGGGCACTTCTTTGGTCAATATATGGAAATCAGTAGAATCAGGAGGTTTCATAGTTGTAAATGTTCCATAATTGAACCGGATAGGGAAACAGGAACATAAAGCTAGAGCATTAATCAAATTGCAAGTAACAGACAACCCGGATACAAAACAGGGCAGGCATATTTTATACAACGCCAGAGTTTGGGTTGGTGTGTTTGAAACTATTGATTCCGTGGAGTTATGACTTCGAACAATAGAAGTACGGTCGGCTCATTCTACTGCCGCTCAAGAGAATTGTTTCATTCATTTGTGTACGTTATTACATTACGTTTTAGAATTTCGCCGCTTTACCATTTCTGCTGGCTTAAAAATCTTGTGGGAAAACAAACATGGCAGTTTTAACGTTGTTTTTGGAAACATTATTTATTTATTAATAAAGTCTCTTTTTCATTTATCATCATTACAAAACAGCCGTAGAACGTTTACTGATGGACGAGAAAACGGGGAAAATATGGGGGAAATAGGAGGAAGGGAATTGACCATAATTGCCGCTCTGAATAGGCGTTGTGCCTATCGTACAGCGTAGCTTAGTGACAGGATTTCTGCCTATTCCGGCCTTGTTGCATTTAAACTACTGTTTCGGGTGGATATACCATCTCTATGAGTTCCCGTAGCTCAGTCATTCTTTATCGTAAGAGTTAATAAGTATCGACTTGGTGTAGGAAGTGATACTAATATAGTGATACCCCACGGCGCATTTTTTTACATTGAATCATCAATATTTACTTATTACTAATTAGATAATATTATTGGCAGAGTAGTATAGTAAGTTTCTTTGTACCAGGTGTCTTAAGATGCGAAAAAGTTACTGAAATCATGTAAATGGTATATCAATCCGAAACAGTGTACAGAGCGGGAATGGGTAGCTGTATCCCTGTCGCGAAACTACGCTCTGCGATTGCCATCACGCTTGCTTGGCGTGGCAATTATGGTCAACATCACTTATTAAGAAATTGTGTTAATGAATTAGATAAACATACAATAAAACGTACAAAGATTTAAAGTTTTCTGATATATTGGTAAGTTGAAGCATTGCGAAACTAAGATTGTTTGATAATACGATAAGCCACACTAGCCTATATTTATAAATTAATTCCCACAACATTTCATACATTGACCTGATTCCATGATAATTCGCTTAAAGCACTTGTGTGTCGGACATCAGACAAAAATTACATATATATTACATAAATACATATATTTAACACCTAGACACAGATAAAACATAAATATAACCATATAAATAATTGTTCTGGGTGGAGATCGAACGTCGGAACGACCCTTGGCGAACAAGACAGAATCACTACAAACTGCGTTATCGGGACTGTCGCGTGTCATTACAAAGATAACATTAGCATGTCTCCAATCTAGTGATTTGATGATATAATGTCACACAACTTCAATGCCTCCCTAACCTTTCAAATTTGAACAAAGCAATGCAAACATTGCTGATTGGCTGTAGAAATATGCGCGGGTGAAGTATTACAGCATACGATCATTTGAGGGCTACCTTAACGTAGAAAAGTGGTACAGATAAGTAAAGTAGAAAATAAAATATTAAGAAAGAGATATTTGAAGTAACCTACAATTTTGAGATCCTGTGATATTCTGAAAAAGTATTTTACACGCCTTTCTATCTTTTTATAAAAAACAATATTGTAATAGTATTTCTCTGGGATGAACTTTAAAATTACTAATCCAATTTTATTCCATGTATACTCTTTGTTACAACCTGATCCACTGTGAAATCGATATATATTTTTCTAGATAAACATACCTATAAGTATAGTTTAGTCAGGTCTATGTCTGTCGGGTTAGCTAGTTTTTTATCATGTATTTGAATTTTAGATAATTTATAAGAAGGAAAACTGACTTTATCTTTTATTATATTAATTAGGATCATTACTAGGATAAGAAAGAAATCATAAATATATTTTAAATATACCAAAACTGAAGATCAATGTTTTCTCCGCGGCTGGGTATTATATTAGTTTGATGTCCGTAATACAAATGTTTTTATCAACTTATCATGGAAGCAGATTATTCTATGAGTCGTTAAGTAAATTTATTGTTAATATTATAATTATTATGAAACTAAATAATAAAATACTTCGTCAAATTTTAGTTTTTTATAAAAATAACAATGTAGCAAGACAATGCTCGGTAAAATAAACTCTTACTAGTAACGCCCCGCGGTTTCATCCGCGTTAAGTTGTAAAACTATCATACCAACGTTGCAACCTCCTTTTACTGCCTTAAGATATGGTTTGTTCTCACATGTTTTATAACTTTCAATGAACTACCTTTATGCTAAATTTAATTCGTATAACTTAAAGAAACAGCATAGTTTCATACTAACTTTTACCCCCGTTTTACCCCTATAAGGGGTAAATTTTTAGAAAATTCTAATAAAAAGCAACCGCTGTGCAAAATTTCAATATACTAACCTTTATAGTTTAGGGCTTGCATATCATGTCAGTCGGCCAGCTCTCTTTTTATATATTAAGATGTATATTGTGCTATATATACATATTTATGCGTGACGGGCCCGATGGTAGTGGTCCTTCTTGTGTGCCAAAGGTCGTGAGTTCGATCCACATCCAGTAAAAATATTAATATGGTGATATTTTTATTTGTCCTGTGCCTGGGAGTATTATATTTTCGGCTCCTTTGTAATCAGACGTGCGAAACATTAGTAATTTAAGCGACTTATCTCAGAGTCAGGTCAATGTATATATGATATGTTATGTGTATGTATACGCTAATAAGTACTTAAATAAAATGTATTTTACCTAACAAAAGTAACATATTGCTATCACAAGCAAATCACAAACTAAATTACATTTTTTAAATCCCGTATTTTTTATTCGATAGATCACAACTTTAGAATTAGATTTATTTAAAGTCTAACACTAGATCGAAGTAAGCTTGAGTTAGGTTTTTATAGTAAATGTTTATCGCTATTTTATGTCTTTGTTCAGGGTTGGGAATCGAACCTAGTTTTACGAGGTTTAAGCAATAAACCAGCTCGAACGAGCTTGCTTAGGGCTGTTAAAAAGTATTACAAAATGACTCACTTAGAATGAGATGGTAAATATTTAAATGGCAATTTGGTACTGAAAGATCAACTTTTATTTATACATATATGTACTTATATGTTTTAGCGATAAAAATCTGTGTAGTACTCTCACAGTTAAATCAAAGTATTAATTTTCACGAAAAAGCACCTACAAGGTATATAGGAAAACGAAGATCTCGTATCAGCATTCCCCCATCACCAACTTAACTTTTTAACTATATATGTATTAGGAGTCAGTACATCTAACTATGCCAGTTCAAGCCATATGTGGTATATCTAATTGATCAATCATGGCATAATAATAAGTATTGACTAACATCGTGGGGTTCGATACCCACTCTCTCTTCACCAAAGAGGTAGTAGTGACTACTCATGATGTGGATCTTTTTTCGCGACATTTTCATCATCTTTGGCGAAAGATTAATCTTAAATTACTTTAACCAAATTAATTTTGTGTAAAAGATTATATTTACAACATATTTGCTTAGGATTTCATTGATTTGCTATCACTCTTACTTATAAGGTAATAGTTTCTTACCGCGAACTCCGCTAGTAGTTCCATTAACACCAACCACTAAGTGTCAATGAAACCATTTATTATCACCAGTTTTTATTGCAAGTTTTATTATGGCGTTAATAAAACCATTTTCTCCAGAACATCTAAGACTAGTTTCCAAATCGGATACTAAATGACCTTTTAAAAGTAAGCTCATAAAACTATTAGATGTTCGAAGACTATTCTGTTGATATAGGTTATAAATTTAGATGCTTTAACAATATTAATCAAACAATCGATGTTCCTGATACCCTTTATTTGAGACATCGGTTGTTTAAGTAATATTGTTAGTAACTCTTATATTTATAGAAAAAAATGTCTATTTTGTCGATTGTTAAGACAACTTTCGGTACCATTATTTTACTTTTGTTTAAAGTTTCTTGAATGAGCAATTAAGTATAAATCAATATAATAATATGTAGATGAAAAAGTATACCTCAAAATACAAACGGACAAAGCTCCGGACGAATGCTAATGTAGCTTTGTTTTTCATTACAAAAAACAAACCGCATTTCATGATTTACACATGTATTGCACCGCATAGTGTTACATAAACACTTGTTCATGGCGTTCACACATCATCAACCTTACGGTAATTTATGAAAGAGCCACTTTCTGGGCTAAATACCAGTGCAAGCACCAGACGCGGTAGGTCTTACCGAAGGAACAGGGCTGATTATCAACGACTGGACCAAAGTCCACTCTCTCTTGTTCAGAGAGTTACCAGAGCTGTAAAGTTCTCCGCTACTTGAAGTCGTTATCGACTATTTACGATTTAATCTTCGTTCGAGGTACTGGATAAGCAGATTCTATCTTTTCGAGGAGCCGGAGCTGTAAGACACGCTTACATATCGATATACTTGCGTACATACCCCCATGTTTTCCTAAAACTGCTGGGTCAACAAGTACTCATGGCATTTCCAGCTATCTGGTTCTGGCACTGTAAGTGCTTCATTCCAAAGTAAACCAGCTCTACCAATCCGCTAAAGGCTCTTTGGGCTTTGTACTCATCGTTCGTATCCGCCTATTGGTACGATTAGACTCATTCTTGCTGTGCACGAGGTGCATTATCATAACTCTACAGCTAACCACATATAAGTCACTGCAAATCTAAACCACAAAATCAAAGACACGATGTGACAGAACTCTGGCAAGAACTACACTATACAGTTATAAAAAATATATGTATATTAATTCACTCAAACAAAGTTGAACGGACATTGAACCTCCTTTAGACCACAGACTAGTTTCCGAGTACCTACAGTAGCCCACAGACTACTCATTGACCTACTTTTTAAATGTTGTCATGATTACTGGGGCAGCATCTTAGTACGTTTATT
>JACJUM010003237.1:4755331-4807052 GCA_020976665.1 Heortia vitessoides | reverse complement strand
GCCATGGTCGTTTTGTAATAATTTGTGCAATTTAAATAAAACTAAAAGTATTAAATTCAAAAATGTTTAATTGGATTCACCCATTCTTACACTAAGAATATGAGAATTTGCCCATAATTTTCACGTTGGGCTAGCGCGGTGGCAATTGCAGAGTGAAGCCTATCTCTGAACTTCTGCAACGAACTACACTCGGGTGAATGTACACGACACCTAGTATAGGGCTAGGTACCATTCTATTCTGCCGGTACCATACGTCACATATGTATACGGTGCCAGGATGTTATATGAGTTCCTTAAAGGATAAATATAGATCTTTAAATGAGACACATATTAATTGAATGTTAGCCTTTACCCGCGGTTTTGATCGAGCCTTTGTAGATATCCATAAGAATCTAAAAATAAGTGAATATATGTACTATATAAGATGTATACTTTCTTATTTTGTTTTAATAACGAAAAGTGTTAGATGACTGTCTGAGTCTGCGTTGACTCCATTTTATATTACTTTTAATAGAATCAAACGTATGTGAAAAATTATTTTTAAATGTCTAAACATGGTTTAAACTATTCATATACCAAATTTTATACAAGTTATACGACGTAATAAACAGTCAGACATCCTTACGCATTTATACTTAATATGATCATAAAAAAAACTTCAATTCATGCATTAATTCATATTAAAGACATCAATTCCTTAAGTCAACATATTTCTTACAAAAGTTTTAATCCACGTTAACTCATAAAATAATTTCAAATAAAAACATCGATCAGCAATTTTCTTCCAGAAATTTCCCAAGCAAACACTAGTTTCAATTTTGCATAAACCAAATCCATCATTTAAGACAAGCCCATTTATTTTCCAGTAAATAATATGAAATATGTATTACCACCCACTGATTTGTAGTGCTAAACCTTAATCATAAAGTTTAATATCTTGATGAAGTGTGTGCCCGTTGGAAGTTTGCAGAAAGATTAATATTTTATAGACAATTCGTTAATGTAAAAAGTCTGAAATGGAGGTTCCAACTTATATAATACTAAGTTTCAGAACATTTTTTTAGTTTTAAATAATAGAAGTATTTGGTGCTACAGAACTAATATTTGTATTTAATATAAATGTTACTAGCAACTTATTGTTTAATGACACTTGATCATATTACAAAAGGGAAAATACATAAAATAAATTTTGGTAATGTAAGTAGTGCCGGCAAACTAGTAAATGAGATGTCGTAAAAGGCGACTAAGGTACCAAAATCGACAGATATATATAGAATGTATATCCATTTATATATAGACTGTATATCCATGCAAAACAGTGAAGCCCAAATGCACTGGATGAGAATGGGAAACAAAATCCCCGTCGTGAAAGTTGAGCTTTGCGAATGCGCTACGCTAACCCAGCACGACAATTGCCAAAATTTCACCTTTCTTGGGGATACTGAGAGTCCATCAGTGGACTTCTAATGGTTGATATGATTATTGTAATTATTTCATCTAAAAATATGCAAAAATATATCATTTGAGCTGATCATTAAAAATAACTAGGACATGGTATTTGCTAACATTTACGCATTCATTTCTCATTATTAAATAATTTTCTAACGGCTTTAAAGAGAACGATCTAAATGATATCTACACTTTTTACACGGCGTATTAGTAATGTTTAATTAAGCATGCTTTAAAAATGTACTAAAATAGTTTTAGTAATATTAAAATTCTTCAGTATAGTAATAAGATGTAAGTTTCAAATATGTGTATCCTTCTCTAAACAAAAACAGACTTTTGTATTGAAGTTATAAGGAGGCTTGTTCTTTGATGTTACATATGACTGGCATTTTTTAATTTGTTGGAATTATATGATTATATGATTTCAGAAATATGTAACACTTGCTTAACGGTTTTTAAAGCCCACACTTAATGAACAAAAAAAGTTAAGCACTTTTTCAAATATGAATCGTAGAGACTGGACAATCGCATAATTTTTATAATCGGTTATCGAGTTGCAATGCATTCTTCATATTTACCACCATTCCATGTAATACTTCCATTCTAAGTCTGTGATATGAAACATGCAAGATCTAACAAATCCTTAGTCCATGGATGTGTCCTGGATTAATACAGACACTACGTCAAGTTGGATAAACTTCATTTATTTAGGCACTGTTTTTAATAATACGGATGTTTCGCAAAGGTGTTGAAATTAAAGTAAAGTAGTGAAGTAGAAAACCCATATTTAAATAGAGAAGATGGCTAAAAAAACACCTGTCTCAACATTTAATAAATAAGTACAGAGGGCATCCTAGTACTGCTAGATTAAAAGATAATATCAACACCAACTTCGTGGCAACGTTCAAAATAAAATACAACATAAAATATATACCATTACAAAACTCTGATAAAAAAACTTTGAATCTTGAAAATAACTAACAAAGAGTGTAAAAAGTTATAATAACCATATTGCTTAAATTTCTCAACAAAGCATAATTATATATGTTGCAGTTATTATTTTAAAACAGTCAACTAGAAAAAAATTAAGAATCTGTACAAAGGAACAACATATATAAGAAGATACAAATAGAATAAAATTAAGATATATATTAAAGTCACATGATCTACTAGTTTGTTATTTAAATGGTTTGATGTAGTACATTAATATAATACAACTACAACTACACGCGAGCCCAACGCGACAATTATAGGCAAACCACCCCTTCATAAGGAAACATGTTTAATAGTGAATTTTATCGGCTGCTTTGATATACATATATTTAGTATTTGGATCATAATATAAATCTTATTATCCTAGCTCTCGCGTTTATTACCCAATTTAATTGGAGAACGCTCTCTTTGGATCTTGTTTGGTGACACCGAGACATACGTTTCTAATGTTTATTATTTTGTGACTCGATTCATCATCATCATGCCATCCATTGAAAGTCCACTGCTGGACATAGGCCTCCCCAAGAAAGGAAGAATTTTCCCTTTGATTGCCGCGCTAGGCAAGCGTATTGGCAAGCGCAGAGCGCAGCTTTCGGCGGGGATGCTGCTGCCCATCCCCGTCCTGTGCATTTGAGCTTCATTGTCTAAGATGGATATACCGCCATCTGTCGGATCTGACACCTTAGTCGCCTTTTACGACACCTGGTACAGGGGGAGGTACTATTCTGCTCTGGCGGTACCTCACGGCTTAGTGATGTGAGTGACTAAATTACCGAGTTGCTATGCGATTTTATTATTTAGTACGCAAAAGAGTTATGAAATATAAAGATGCCTCCTCTGTTTTTGGTATATCTAAGTGACAAGACGTGTAGGCGGTGGCCTGTATTTACATAATGTTATAACAATGGCTTTAAGAATATCACCGGCTTTGTTTGTTATATAAAATTTTCGAAATAATACATAACCCAAAAACAGATATATAACGAGTTTATTTTGAAACAAGCTTTGTTCTGATGGACTTTTAATTACTGTTGTTATATCGGATAAAAGGACAATGGGTATCATAGAACCTGATAGAAATATTAGAAAATAAATGTTAATAAAATAACTGAAGCGATCATAAATATTTTATGTCTATTAAATCCTACTCATGACTTCAAGAACTTCAAGACTTGGTAACTGTAATGAGAGAGTCAAGGATCTAGTTATAATATTGTGGCACATCTTAGAAAATTTTCATAACGAAAAATTATAATTTTAAGTAAAAGAGTCAAGTTTGTGTCTTTAGGTATATATCTAGCTATATCTCTGTTTTGTAAGAATCTAAGATATAAAATAGCTTATGTTATTTATTTAAAAATTGCTTTCTGTTAGTATAAGAGCAAAATGGTCCAGTATTTTTGAGTTTGTTGTATTACAAACCTTGCCAACATAGTTCTATTTTAAGTAAGAGTTCTCGACTGATTTTTTAATATAATATAGCATATGATACTCGGTATATAATGTATCTTAGTAATAGAGACTTTTTGGAATATATCCAGTAGTTTTTGAGTTTTTTCGATACATACTTACAATTGTTTTCTCTATATTATGATAATAGCGTTGATGAGACACAAGAGTGACAGTATTTGTAAGTAACATTAATTAGTGATATTTTGAAATTTAAGTTGATATTTGTGGTGCATTTTTAATATTCACTGTACGTTTTCTGCCAGCGGTTTCATTTTAGTGTATGTACTTATACATTTAACCTATTCATAGATTAATATACAGGTAAAGGTGATAAGGGGGATCTGAGACGTAAGGTAACGGAGGAGTAAAATAATACCTTCTTCTATATCTAATGTCGTAAGGAGTGATTAAGGTACCGGGACCAAGAGATAGCGGTATATTCATTTGAAACCGTGCAGCTTAAATACCACCGGATAAAGAAAGGCAGCAGCATCCTCGTTTGGATGTTGTTCTCTGCGATTTCTTCTACGTCTGCTTTACGCGGCAATTATGGGTATAAATTAATCTATCATAGGGAAGCCCATGTCCAATACTGAACTTTATATGGCTGCTATGATTAAAACTGAAAAGACTATCTTTAAAGAATAAAGCAAATAATTAAGTGTTATTCTAATATATCAGCTTTGAGTTTCATCAAAATTTATTGCGAAGTTTTTGTTTAGAAAATAAACAAACGAATCCGTCATCAATACATCATAATCCATCGTTATGATGTATCTTTGCAAACTATGGAGTTAAATATATTAAAGATATTAAATATCAAAATAAAAATTATAAGTATACAACACCTGGTACCTATGTCTAAGTATATAAGTATCAGATTAAGGGTAATCTTATACTATATATGTGGACAGAGGGTAAAATCACCCGCGCTATTTCTTTTTGCTAGTCATAATAACTAAGTATTATGGTTTATTTGAATGCAAACTATATTTCTCGAGTATTGTTTAAATGTATATAAAGTAAATAACACTACAAAAATATAATTGAAAAATGATCGAAACATGAAAACGATTTTAATTGAATAAAAAGTATATAAGGCATTGATTTCAAATTTATTGTTTTGATATCTATATTTAATATTTCTGCGGTTTCACCTAAGTAATCTCCGATATTGTGAGAACAATCAAAAATAAAAGTAGACAAAGTTACACCTTATAACTTCAACTATCTGCCAGCGAGGCTTGCTAAAATTAGTCAAGCCGTTTCAGTGATTTGCTGGAACAGATAGACACCGATAGGCAGGCAGATTTTTTTTCATTAATAAATAAAGTTTATATGTTCATATTAACAACATTAACAAATATTATTTTTAAATTCGAAACAAATTTATTTATTTATTTTTAGAAAGCTTTCAGTATGTTACACTATCTCATGGTCAATAATAAATTAGCCGAAATACATTTTACATTAGAAACGGACAAGGTTCCTTTCCTAAAATTCAAATTTCCGGACATTTCTTTCTGTCTTTCCGTTGAAACAGATGTCACTTAAATAACGTTTTAATTTCAACTGTAGACTGAAAAAACTTTCTCATTTCGCTTTGTATAAGAAATGTGCGTTGTTACAAACCGTCGACAGATTGTTTGTTTTTGTTATAAAAAAGTAATATTAAAGCACTGAGATGACAGACAACCAGCTAGATTGTATTATGCCGTATATCTTATAAGTCATCTACATATTTGTAAAATCTGAAATTATAAGAACATATCATAGAAGTCATAGGACAGCCACTGTCAGATATAGACCTAATTGTATGGATGAACTTGATGGATGTTGCTGCCAAGTAAATATATAGCCATTAGTCGGTTGCATTCTATCAGTCGACTCTTACCACTATCTTACACCTATCTAAGGCCTTCCAAGAGTAATTTTTGCTCGAATTATCGCGCTTGACTGGCCTGGTGGCAGTTGCACACCGCTGTTACAGTAATACTATTTTCTACTGATTTTTTTCCACAACAAAAAACACTTGCACGGGCCAACGACGAGAAGGTGCTTTGACACTATATTTTTTGGCCATTTGATCAATAACGTCTACTCCAAATTTCGTAGCATTGTAAAACTTTATCGTGCTCGGCTTCTTTTTTACTTCTTCTGGATCAAAAAATACATTAGAGTAAAGTGAACTAAGCATCATAACTGATTTTGAAGGTTTTCCTTGATAAACTATAAGTATGCAGATTTTAGAATTGTGAATGTGTTTCATGTAAACTAGGGATGCATTTTTTTAATAGATGGAATATCTCTCCGTATTTTGTTTACCGTACCAACTATTGATGTACGTTATTCAATTAGCTTTTTAGCTAAACTTACACTGGTGAAAAAATTATCAGTTGTTTCATATAAATCAGTATTCAACTATGGATCCATTAGTCACAATACAACGCACTTGCCTATCTTTAATTTTGTGGACGGCTTCCATCTCTTCCTAAATATGGGAAGCTATTACACAAATACTTTGAATCAACATCAACGCAAAACTTGATTGTAAACTTGTTTAGTTTGTTACTCATAAACTGTAAAAATCTACACAGAGCTTTTGTGGAAAAAAGCTGTTTATCAGCAGTAAGGTTTTCACCAGGCTTGTAATATGAAATACTTTTATGGTTGTTCCATACTTCCGAAATGATTGCAAATTTATCTGTTTGCAAACGTTCTGCCCTTTCTGTTTGCACATCAAAACGCAGGAAACGCATTATTTCTTTGAAATGATTTCGAGCCATGTTTTGTGAACAAAACTGAATACCCCAAGTTTCGTCCCAAATAGCAATATTTTTAGCTCCACAGGCTCCTCGAGCGTACATATTTGCATTAAAAGTATCTAATTCATTCAATGGGAGTGACCTAGTATTATGTTCAAGTTGGCGGCGAGCTTTGGTTTCAGTACATTTCTGAATATGCCGCAGCATGGAGTCATAAATGACAAGTTTCCATACAGATGAAATACTTCCTTTGTAACACCTTTTTGCAAAAGAAGTACCTACCTATTCACAAAGCACGCATGCAGTGATGTCTAATGACCACTGCGGTCTTTCTAGGTAGGTGATAATTTTTAATTAGTATTTATTTTGCTATCGGTATAAACATGTCAGAATAATGAAAACAATGACGAAATATTAAAAGTCATAAAACGACAATGACTTTAATGCTATGGTTTTGATAATATGATTGATCAACAACTTCATTGGGGTCATTTGACTACTCTGGTCTTTCTAGTGTTAAAGGCCCGCAGATACAAGTGTAAGATGTTTATTTCAATTTGATACCTTCAAACTTTCTATATAAAAACGGATCTTGACAGTCAAACAACAAAGTGAACCAATAAGTATTTCTTTAGTGGAAAGGATGTGTTGTTCTGATGTATAGGGAAGTTTCATAAAAATCTATCATAGAAAGTAAATTCCAACAAAAGTTTGTATATTTTTAGTAGCCGTTTATAATATTAGTAGGATCGGATTGCTCACACAAACTTTTTGTTATTGTATTTATTGTATTGTGCGCAGAAAACTCATAAGAATCACATCACAACAAAAAATTTTAATAATTCTCCCAAAATATCGTACATTGACCTGACTCCGAGATATGTAGCTTAAAGCACGATTGTTGCGGACACCAGACAACAGGGAAATCATAATGAAACTTTGCGCATGAGATCACTAGGATCTACACCATCGGGCTAGTCTTTCATTATATAAAATCATAGAAGAATGAGACTTAAATAGAATGTACTCGTATACACATACAGTATAACCAGCCAAACTAGTTTGAATTCAATTTTGGAACTCTATAGATAAATAGAAATTAGACACAACTTTTTTTTAAATATATAAATAGAAATGAACAAAATACTAACAAAAAAAAATTGATTCCTGGTGCCGTTTAAAAAGAACCTCTCAAACGTAAATAACACCAGGTGCCTTTGCTACCTGCACCCAGTTGCGAATGTTTAATCAGAAGCAAATGAATTTATGGCGTAAGTTGGGAATGCTGCAATTTCAGTTAACCTGCATGCAAGTTGTTTTGTTACAAAACTATTAATTGCGAAACAGTAACTTTGTCTTACTATTGCTTATTATTGCAATAGATACCTGGAGTTGGTGAAGTTGCTGTTATGAATGCACATCCAATAATGGCTATTATTTAATAATATATTTGATATGTTTCGGATATTCTCTGAATGATAAACTTTTCCTAACATCAAAGAGCGTAATGAGTACGTGTTCTTTTCATCTTTTGTTTTTGAATACAATCTTGAGCGTTAACGTTATCGCAAAATTTCCTAATTATTTTTGTTAAACAAAAATATTTTACGGGCACCTTTCGAATGAGAATCCAGACAAATGCATAGACAGGTTAATAAAATTGAATTTTTTATTAGTCATAAATGGAGTAGTGAGTGATTTTGTATGTGATTTTTTTTTTATATTTTTTTTATATTTAATATTACATATTTTAACTTATTCGTTTATATTCCCTAGATATTATTTATTTTACATTAACTTAAATATTTTTATTTTATATATCTTATTTTATATATTTATCTTTTGTATAATTAATTCACTTATATTATTTTATATAGGTTTAACCTACGGTTAGCAATAATATTTGTACAATAAAACGGAAGCTAAGAATAAAAGAGAAATTCAAAAAACTCCTTGATACATTTCCTTGAAAAAAGCAAGATTAGGTTGATCATCAACCAATTAGCGGATGTGAAACGTTTTATTATTCTTTATAAATGTATTGGAATAAAATTAACATACAAGTTAAATCTTAAACGAAAACCAACCTAATATTTTAAAATCTCTGCACGATGTCTTTACCAAACGTGAGTTCCTGCTGACTGACTGTTACGTAATTGACTTGAAATTATAGTAAATTTATAGGCTAGAGATTTAGGAATTGGGTTAAAACTACCGCTGTTTGAGGATGGACGGGATAAAATTAAACTTAATTAAAAAATATGTATACGAAGTACCCGAACTAAAACGGCGCGTGCCGTTAACAATTTATAAGCATTAACGAAATAAACAATTTTTTACGGCGTCACTCTATGAGCATCATTGACATAATTGTTTTAGAGAGTTTCATCATATCAGCCGTTAAAGTCCACCGTTGGACAGGTGTCCCCAAGAAAAGAAGAACTTTGCACATTATTTCCGCGCTGGGCGAGCGTGTTGGCCATCGCAGATCGTAGCTTTGCGATGGGGATGCCCATCCTGGCCCTGTGTATTTAATCTATTACGAGAAGGGGAGGTTCTACGCATCTGGTATCACAGTGTTTTTGATAATGTAACTGATATTGATTTTTGTATTATTTGGGTGTACCATATTGACGGCTTAATGTATTTTTTTAAATTTTTATATACTTTAATTTCCATTTTAAGTTGTTTATGACTTAATAATAATAATAAACTCCCACAACACCTCATATATTGACCCGACTCCGTGATAAATCGCTTAAAGCACTTGTGTTACGGATGTCAGACAACAGAGGAAATACAAATATACTACTTAAATACATGTTTGTTGTTCTGTGTTACATACAGACACAGAATAAACACAGATATCATCTGATAAATGTATGCTCTGTTATTTTTGTCTGTGGGTATCAAATTCACGACCCTCGGTGCACAAGATAGGATCACTACTATGTATCTATTTAATAATATAATACTCTGTTACACTCATCTAATAAGTAATTTTACCAATTTTTACCACTTTTACGCATAAAAACGCTTTTACGCACCCACAACTCATAATTTAACTACTTTTTATCGTTTTTAAAACGCGGATTTTGTTACATTTTTAAAAAGTGCGTTTCACTTTTGGGTACATATTGGCAAATTTTTCATAAAAGCCAAAGATATTATTTCAGGACTTTTGAAGTTTACTAAAACTACCCTCTAATAAAAAAAACGTTGTGTAGCCGCTAAAAATTTATATATTGAAGTAGCTTGACGATGGGAGGGTTAGGGAACGCAAAATGAGATTATCTATAAGTTTTAGGATACGAAGAGGTGTGCGGAAGTAATTAAGATCTGTTCACAACTCCGTCGATGGACCGGTAGAACGATAACTACATCCCTTAGTAGGGGTGAGTGTTGCTAATACACATATATTTACCTTACACAGGTGTTACCTCACTATATACAATCATAGGATCAGATCAATAAGATACATATTTAAATTAGTATTATTAAATATAAATTCACTCAATTCCAAAAGAATTGACTGCTCTTGGAGTTGTAGTAGTAGTACAAATGTCTTACGGATAACAAAAGAACAAACTTTTTACATTTCTAGTTTAACGTTTCAGTTACCTTGTGGCAACGGTTTTCAATATTGACAAAAAATGTTGTGTCAGGATTTGAAAGGTACAATTACTACTTTCACAATTTTATTTATTTTAGGTTTTTCATTTTGTACTTTCGTATTCCCATTCAAACTTTAGGTGCTGACAGTGTCTTGTAGTCTAGCAATCAAATGAATGACAGGGTCTGGCAGATGGTTTCCAAACGTGTTCTCTATTATAGGATGTTTTTTAATTCCAATAGTCTCAAGATCGGCTAAATTAATAAAATCAATGACAAGTATTCCCATGTTTTAGTGCTATAAAAATAATAGACAGATTTATTTACGACATTGCCTTTAAAAATGTATTACTACGATATTCTTGCTTTCTGCACGCGAATGCGTTTCCAACTTTATATTGCGTCTTGTGGGTAAAAAGTGACAAAGTTTAAGCTTGATAAATTCCATCTAAATTTATTGACCTATTAAGAAACCACGAAAAAGTAACAAACAGATAGATAACCAGACAGACACATTTTCTTTTCTTTACTTAAAACTTAAACTTCACTCATTAAATTAATACTTAAACAGAATAAGTTGAATTAAATGAATGCTATTTGATTAATGGGCTGGATTTAATAACAAGATTTAGTTTAGTTTAAATAATTTTGATGGCTCATTTGAAACTGTACATCACGAGTGTTATTGAGTTCAGAACACATTACTAGTGAGTGAGTATGAATTGGGTCAGAACTTTATTGCAGCGAACTTATGTAGCTAAAGGAGATTCCGTCGTTTCAAATTAGAATCTTGTTTTGCATTACGGAACTGTCCTAAGTGTGGATCCCAATATTATTCTAGTTAAGAAGTTCCCGAGCTCGCCTTCAAACATTATCTTAGACGAGGCAGTGTTGGGAAACACGAGAGAATGTTTATAGAGTAAACCGGTCTAATGCCAGTACCATTTACTTCAGTTTAGTAACTAACAACGTTCAAGTTTAATACATCGGGTTCAACAAAGTTGAACATATGGGAGTTAAAGCCGGGACTTGGCCCGCTAGCTCAGGTCTTCGGGTACGGGAAAACTTCTAGCAGACGATCGACTTTGAGTAGTGAATGGAGCACAACGCACACACGTGCACTAGTATTTCTAGGTAGGCAACTACAGCGGTTTGAAGGGAGGCAATGTGAGATCTCATGTTCTTGCGTGTACAGACGACAGCTACACACACGCATAAGAAACTCTGCACTTACGTTGAAAGTTCTCTCACTAAATTTAACTAGATCTCCACCGACCAACACTGGCGACGTCGACAAAAGTTATTAATGTTGTTATTGAGACAAATTTACCGCTAGTTCCAAAGTGACATTAGGTGCAAACTTTTGTTTAGGCATCTACGTATGTTTTGTTCACTACTCTAGTATCTTGGTGCTTTCCTTTTGCAACTTCAAAACTTAAGAAGATTTTTGGTTTATGGAGATTTTTATTCTGTATTATTTTTGTAAATGTTTAAGTGAGCACATAAGGGAATGTTTCTTAATTCAAATTCAGCTTAAAACACTCGTTATTTTTGTTATTTTTTGATACGCAAAATACAAAAAGCTAGTTAAGATTTTCAATGAATACTCATAGTTTACTGTGAGGTACCGGCAGAATAGAATAGTACCTCCCACTGCACCAGGTATCGTAAGAGGCAGTATATTCATCAGAAACAGTGCAGCTCAAATGCACTGAGTGGGGATGGGCAGCAGAATCCCCGTTGCTGCGCTCTGTGATTGCCAACACGCTTGCCCAGCGCGGATATTATGGACAAAAACATCCTTTCTTGGAGAGTCTTGTATCTAGCAGTGGACTTCCAATGGCTGATATGATGGCTCATAGTTTGGTAAAAGTCTTTTAATTAATATATCAAAATCAAAACGTAAAGTGTGTAAGATTATATCTTACATACAGAATTTATCCCTATTGCCTTGGTTACACTATCACGCGTGAACAGCTGGCCCGATATTGGTAATTCTATTTTTGCCGGGAGGTACCTGCAAAGTAAAATAGTACCTCTCTCTATCAGGTATCGGAAGAGGCGACTAAGGTATCAGAAACGACAGATAGCGATATATCCATCCCAGACAGTGTAGCTCCAATGCACGGGGTGGGGATGGGCAGCAGCGTACCCATCGCGAAAGCAGTGCTGTGCGATTGCCAACACTCTTGCCCAGCGAGGCAATTAAGGGCAAAATTGCATTGGACTTCTAATGGTTGTAATCATGACTCTGCTAGTACTGTCTGAACAAATCTGAGAAACAAAAAAAAATTGGGGGAACTCTTTTCAATCTAGTAATCACACATAATCACGCATTAATGCGCGTTGATCACATAGAGATGTAAATTAGGGTGGTTTCATTAGGTCCCTGAATAAATTAGAAGATAATGTATATCGTTATTGCCTACTACCCTTTCTGTAATGTTGGAGCAGGTTGCTTTTATGACGAGATAATAATTACTGGGCCCTCACAAACATGTGATTATTAATTAGTTTAGATACCAAAATATAATGGAATCTCGAGTATTTTGGGCCTCCAAATAAATACTTTACTACGTATAATGTACAACCTTTTAAATTATCTACTTTAAAGTGTTATCAATCTATAAGCCTTATAGGTCTAGGTCATGATTATCACGTTGGGTAGTCATGATAACCTTGCAACAGGAGTACTGCTACTCATCCTTGCCCGTCCATAAACGTCATCTGTCAGTTCCGGTTACCTATTATAATACCTGGTACATAAGAGTTGATATTCCGGGAGAATATTACAAAGCAAATAATTATTTGGTAAATACCGTAAGGTAAATACCGTCAGATTATAATCTGACGGTATTTACCTTATAATACTGCTGCCGGTAATTTAAGTTAGATAAAAATAGACCCGACCTTTTTTTTAAAATAATAATAATAATAATAATAAATTCCCACAACATCTCATACATTGACCTGACTCCGTGGTAAGTCGCTTAAAGCACTTGTGTTACGGACGCCAGACAACAGAGGAATCACAAATATACTACTTAAATACATATATTTTACACCCATACACAGAGCAAACACAAATATCATCATATAAATATTTGCTCTGGGTGGGAATTGAACCCACGACCCCTGGTGCACAAGGCAGGATCACTACCATCTGTGCCATCGGGCCCGTCAATGCTTTGATCTTGTTTGATTTTACTGCAGGTTTGTTTTAAATCAGTTTTAAAGTACATTATGTGTATTAGACTAGACGAAGTTCGATAATGACCTCGCAGCAGCAGTTAGTAGAAGTTGTTGCTCTGTTAAAGTGACACACTCGAAAATTCAATCATCTCACGGAAGACTAGAATAGTGTTTCCAGCTGTACCGAAAAGACGCAGACGTAACTGAGGATTTTGTAATAATCAATTATAGGTCTTTTTGTTAGGTCAAGAGATATAAGCTTTTTAAAATTATGAATAACAAGTGTTTTTACTTTAACCTGAAGAGACATTGTCAGTTATGCTTATTAGAATTGTGTTCTTTTGAATGTTATGTTATTTTTGTAAATGTTATGTCTTTTGAAAGAATATGCCTTTTAATAAATACTGCTCATCAAAATTGTATTTTATGATTATGCCTTTAGTCGGCTTATTGCTCGTGGCTATTATACCTATTTGCATTATCATAATCATAGCAGCCGTAAAATGTCCACACATAGGCCTTTCCAAGAAAGAATGAATTTATCTAAAAGCGTGGTGGCAATCGCAGATAGTTGATTCACGATAGAATTGCTGCTGTCCGTTCCCTTTCTATCGCTATTAAAATACACTACTTGGGATGGATGTACTGCCATATATCGGTTCCGGTACCTTTGTGCATTGTCAATTCAAGGTGAAAAACGTTGTGCATTTCAATAGGTAGCCGTTATACCGTCGCTTGTTGTGTACATACTTCAAAATTATTCATTATTTGGACCCATACCATAGACTGTCTCTTTATCAAAATTCCTATAATAATAAAAAATATATACTCCTCCCCCCTCCTGCTCCATATATGCAAATTACGAAGATCTCTCGGACTGAGAACGTGGCGACATCGCAACGTATACGTTGTATACTATTACCCACACCGCAGATAAAACCAAGATGGTTATAACGCCATATGTCGGTCCGGTAACTCAGTCGCCTATTAGGACACCTGGTAAAGAGAGAGGTACTATTTTATTCCGCCCGTAACCCACGTTTATAAATAATATATTAAAGTCAACCAAGTTGCTTCCTATTTTTCATATTTTGTTATGCAGGCCTGTGCTAATAAAAATAAAAAAGTCCACAAACTTAAAATAGGAAATCATCTGAAATAAAATAAAATAATATGTGGTCATATCGCACAAATAAAGAAATTTCTTCCAAGTGACATTTGGTGGTACATTAGATAAAAAAATAATACCTGACCTATATTAATATTATAAAGAAAAAATCATCGAACTTTTGTTTGTTTTGAACAATTTCTCTCAAAATCTCGACTCGACTAGTTTAAATAGATAATCAAGTATATCTGCCTCACTATTAGAAAGCTACATCCAACAAACAAAAACCATCTTAAATTTAATGTAACGAGGCACGATTTATATTAGATTATTATATAGTTATAATGAATAAATATTGAAACCATTTGACTCATTTCAAGTAATATTTTATAAATGAAAAGTTACGTTATATTCAAAAAGTATACGCTTTATTTTATTTCTCTATTTTCATAGTAATAGGCACTACGCGAGTAAAATCACGGGGCCCTGCTAGTGTTAAATATAAATAAATAAATAGAGTTTGAATTAGGTAATTCAATTGTTACTAATAAATACTATTGTAACGAGTGACCAATGGAACCGTAAGGTTCTAGAATAGAGACCACCTAAGCAAATAAGCATGACACAGGGCGTCCACCCACAAGATAGACGAACGGTCTGGCTAAAACCGCACGATCGCACACACACTGACACAGGCCGCATACTTCTCTTGGAGATCACTTGGAGAGGTCTATGTCCAACAGTGGACGTCTTTTGGCTGATATAATGATAAATACTAGTAAAACTACATGTAACTGAGGTTGAGAGAAGGCACTTTACAAACTGATGGCCTAGACCATAATAATGCATCCTCACCGCAGTTATTTTTGTATGGTGACTAAGTTCTAGTAACATAACAAAGGTAACACACAGTCGCAAAAGGAAAAGAAAGTGTAATTGTTGTTGCGCAAAATTTAACTGCAGTGTAGGCAGTGTGTAGTAGTAGTGCAATTTACGTAATGCATAAGTTTTTTTTTAAGAAATTGTCTAAGATATTTCTCGATGAAATGAATAAACGAAAATAATTAAATGAACTTTATTTGAACAAGAACGCTTGGCGCGATTGATCTATTCTATCGAAAATTAATCTCTAAGAACATTATCTTTTGTTTGTTTTGATAAAAAAAGAACACAGAAAAGGGCAGATATATTCGTAAATTCTTACGACAGTTAGATCGTTTGAATATTTTATAGAATATTTCACTGTAAGAAATTGTGTAAATTAACAACAATATGTCTAAACATAAAATATTTCTATTCCATATGGTTTCTAAATGAAAAATCATTCTTAGAAAGGACTGCTTTGTCCCAAGCTCAATCGTTTTAAAGGATAAAACATTAACTTGGAAAAAAAACTCTCTTCATTCACTTGCAAACGTATTAACTGGATTTAAACCACTTTATCATGGTAAGCATGGGCCGGATATTTTGTTGTTCGCCGGTTTTGACTGCATAATGTAACGGATTTCAATATTTTAATATTTATAAGCAATTCGTTTGTTATTGGGCCGTTGCTCCTACCGCGTGGCTTTAAGACCGTTTTTCTTAAGTCTTTCTGTTTCTCTAAATGTATTGTTTTTACAATTTGACTAATGATAATGGCTGCCTAATGTTAGAAGATTTATAATAGACCTAATTTGTGTTTTCTGCTGTCTTTGGGCAATTCTTTTGAATTAAAAGTGTTTGACGGTTCTTTGTCTTGAATTCAAATTCAGTTCCCGGAATTTTCCGCTTGCGGTTTCTCTGAGGTTAGCCTCATTATCATTAAGACCTTCATTTTAACGTATGTTCTAAAAATTTACTTTTCTTATGAATTTCACCGAGTAAATGTCTAAAATATATGAATGCTTGAAGGTACTTTAGATTTTTTTGATATGACAAATGAATTTAACTTTACCTTTCGAGATAAACACATTCTGAATAGATTAATGATAAATATGACTGAATTCATCTAAGTGTATGTGAACGTAAGTCATTTTTTTGGGTTTACATATAGATTAATGACGATAAAGTTTTGTTGGTGACACAAAATGAGTCGGTATGACATTTCTTTTTGTAGAAATACTTCGTTTATTATATTTTATTTTTCAGCGCCACTAGGGAAATGGGCGAAACGTTCAGTAATGAATTAATATGCGTAATTATACCCGCAAGCCCCAGAGGAGTAGTGGTGAATCGTGCTAAGTAAGTTTCGAAGGTGCCTCAGAGGCTGAATCCCGGCTTAAGTGGCCGTCATTGAGGATAGAAGAAAGAAGGACTGGCTGCACTAATGCGGTCAGTAATAAACTAATGCTCGAGAGGTAAAAACTGCACGCATTTACTGGAAAACATTTTCCTTAACGAAAATATGTTAACAATTAGTTATTGTAAAGTGGCAGTAAGAAGGCGATTAGAGAAGCCTTTAACATTTAAAAAAATTATTTCTGTGACTACTTACCGACCTAAAAAAGATCATTGGTCCATCTTGTATATAGTTCTAGGCATCGTTCGACTTATATATTGAATATGAAACTCACGTTTTTATTGTTTTGTCAAAATGATCAGTACAAGTGATTACGCTGATTAATTTGAATTGTGCATTTACATAAAATGAATTGAAATAAGTTTAAAATTTCCAATTCAAGTTTGCCAAGACACTAATTCAATCCTCCGATTGATGGCGCTGCTAACTATTCGAGAAGCTCCTCGAACGTTCATCGCAGATTTATCTTTTCGATTCAAAGATGAAATTAAATGGAAAAGAATTAAGAGTTGCAAGTTCCTTCGCAATCCACATTTCTGACTGAAACTTTTAATTGCCCTCCATCGTCTCAGTTGAGAAATTAATATCTTTCAAGGGATTTTCGCCTGGAAAATGTATTGTGAGCTTGTACAGGACATGCAATAAGTGACTACTTGGGTTTAACGAATGTTGATATTCGAGAGGTACGGGTATTTAACGCGGTATGATTAATCTGAAGTGCAATGGCTATTTTTTGTATGTCTCTTCATAAACTATGTATACGCAATAAATATGTATTAGCCTTCAAATAAATTATTATAAATGTACAGGTTTTCAAAATATCTTAACTACTTCATTAAATAATATGAATGAACATAAAATTCAAGATGGCAATACAAAGCCGTTGGGAAAGTGATTCTATTAAAAATATCATCATCATTATCATCATAGCAAGCCGCAAAACGTGCACTTGACATAAACCCCCCAAAAAGGAGGAATTGGCCCATAATTGCTGCGCTGGGCAAGAATGGTGGCAATTGCAGAGATCAATCAGGTGGCAATCGTGGCTACACAGTGGGAATACTGCTGCCCTGTTACATTTGAGCTACACTGGCTTTGGATGGGTATACCTTTGTATACTGTCGGTTCCGGTTCTTATCTTATACTTATCCGGTACTATTTTTTTTTCAAGTAAAACAACAACTGCTCTTGAATTTAATAAAAAACCAGCAAAGTATGACCCTCCAACAACCTTTAAAAAACATCACCCAGTCAGAAAGTATATTACCTTTTGAAGAAACTCGTTCTTCTAACTCGCAAAGAGACGAGACTGCAACTGAGGCCGCGTAAATTCAGTCGCACATGGCAGCTTCCTTGATGCCTCGTATAGTTTGGAAAAGTTCATAAAATTTAAAGCACAGAGCAAGCAGAAACCGCTTAGATATAATAAGAAGTCCGATGTGTTCAAGCATGCACAGGCGCGTGTTCAAAGCATGGTCATGTTCGGTACAAGAGTCGAACTTTCTTATCTGAAAGATAAATAAAAATGTTTTTTTTATAATAATTTACAATTTTTGCAAGAGGAATTTTATGTTTAACATAAAAGCCACTTCATTTGGTGTTTGGTAGGGTATTTGGTACGCAAAACCGATGACCGATGGAGTCGTAAGATTTTGGAATGGAGACCAGGCACCGGCAAGCACAGCGTAGGGCGTCCACCGGCAAGATAGACAAACGATCTGACTAAAACCGCAGGGTAGCGCTAGACGCAGGCCACATATAACAATCGGTCCTACTGGAAATTACTTGGGTAGGCCTAGACAGTGTAATTTTAAATTAATTATTCTTTGCATAGCGGTCCTTGATTTTTTTTATATTTGTGTTTTTAATAAAACAACACTTTTTTTCTATAAGAGGTAAATTAGCCAAAAGTTACTTGACGGTAAGTTATTAGACTATAGACTAGACAATATCGTTCATGGGCACTTGGAAATACAACTTTTCTTTTTGTTAAATATTCAACGTCAATCTAAGCCAAAAAATATATTTCTCCTGTAACTTGGAACGACCACGGGCTTAATCGTACTTTGTTGAGAAACGACGAAACTTTCTCATATGCTTTCTGAAACCATAGGGCTAATTTTTAAATTCATATTATCCAAACACAATACCTAAGAAAAAGATCAGTTAAATATGTGGCATATAATACATTTAGCTTACCGTTATAATTTCAAAGTTATATCGACTTGTCTTTATATAAAGTCTCCAAACTCGAATTAAATTAAATCACAAAATCGGTTTTCCTATTTATAAGCTAAAATAAAAGCTGACATTCGAAGAACTTCCAATCTCAAAATTAAGTTAAGGAAACCTAATAGGTTTTGTAAGTCGGCATAAAAAATAATGGCATTCAATGTAATCTTTGTTAAAAGAAGAGCAGTTTGGGAAATTGAACTTAGTAAAAGTTTATGGGCCTTAATTTAGTATGAGGTCAGTTCTTTCCTTTATGAGAGCATTAACCTAATTTGAGATTGAGTTTTAGGATTTAGATAGCTTTATTTCATCTTTATTTCAACTATGTTTTGTATGTATGGTTTAATCGGAATTGTATAACTGATGCCTTTCAAACATTTAGCCATCTCAGAGAATAAGATAATATGTAATTAAAGATATTATTCAACTGTACGTGTATGCCACTGAAGCCATCCTAAACGGCTGGACAGATTTGACTGATTAATTTTTTTGTATAATTTTTGGTAGCTTTCTCGATGGTTTAAAATAGTGATACTTCCATACAAATGTTCATCCCCTCTTTTAACTCCCCACAACCCTTTTTTCGAATGAAAAAATAGCCTCGGTACTTTCTCAGGGTCCAAAGATTATCTGTGCCAAATTTCATCAAAATCAGTTTAAAGCTTTAAGCGAAAAAGCGTAAAAGACAGACAGACAGAGTTACTTTCGCATTTATAATATTAGAAGGGATATTATTTATTTTTGTATCATATTGCATCTAAATATAAATTGGGTATGGCGTCGAATCGTTGCGTAATACTTTAGAATTATTTTAACTATATTATTCAAATTCTCAATAAAACCTTGCGAGATTTTGACCGACCTACTATATTCCATTCATACAAATACCTACGCTACAGTCGGATGTTTAAAACTGTCTCCGCAGTAGATTATTTCTTTTCAACCTTGATCAGGGCATCACTTGTGAACGGTTGAATTAATTTTGGTTATTAATTTTTTTCTATATTTGTTTTTATCAGGAGAAGGTAAATATTATAAACTAAAGAAGGATTAGTTACGCAGAGAAATTTTTAATTCAATAATACCATCGGCTTTTTTATTCTTATTACTTTTTATAGATCTGATGACGACAGATATTTATTTGACATATTTGTATTTATTCTGTAATTATAAGATTTAATATATCAAAAAATAAATACTGGCATTTGATATAATTTTCAGCTGTTTGACAGAATACGTGTTACATTAGCACATCACAACGTCTGTCGGGTTGACTAGTTTGTAAAAAATATAAAGAAAGCTTATGTTCACAGTGCTATTTCACTGACAGTTTGGCTCGTATTTCTTTCTAATTTAGCCTATAGAATAACCTAACATAGCTGAAACTAGGTCAATCGCTTTGCGGGACACCGGACTTTGGGGATTACTAATGATCAAAATAAATGTAGTAAATATTTTCTCTTGTTCGCTATCTTATTGATACTATGCAGTCAATATAATACTAGGCATTCTTGGTGCTGTCGATACGTCTATTGATCCGACTTGGATTTTGGCAACAGTTATTTTTTATGTAAAAAAGCCTTTTTTTTAAGTTTTCATTTTTTCATGTCATATGCCTGCTTATTCCGACGTATCTCCGGCTAATGTCGGAAGTCTGACCAATTCTTAATACTAACAATGACTTATGGTAAAAATAGCTGGTCTTTTACCAAAAGAAACTAAAAACAGAAGGGTCCGATAGCGCAGATTGTAGTGATCTTATCTTTTGATCCCTACCCAGGACTAATATTTATATGATGTTATCAATATGAAACACAAATGTTTTGTCTGTGTCTAGGTGTTGGAAATGTGTATTTAAGCTATTATTAGCTAACTTACAATAAGTAAACGAACTATGGAGAGGGAAATGCTCAACACAGTTCAACTATAAAATAACCGGATAAGGCTATGTCAGTAAGAAGTGACAGTGATTTACTTGCAAAAGCCAATAGATGGCGTGATTTATATCACTCAAAATATCAGACAGATCAAACAGTTAATAAATTGTTTAAACCGAAAATGTTAAAAACACAAAAAATTTCTAATATACTTCAAGGCTGTGATAACATATCAATAAAGTCACAGTCTCAACGACTTTTTTATTTGCGAAACCTTTTTGCACTTTGTTAGGAAAAATAAAAATTTTATGATCAATAACTGGCCATTAGCAATGAGCTCGCTTGTAATAACTCTCTCGGGAACAAAATATGTTGGCTTTTATTTTGCTGTAACCTGGAGTGAGAGTCAATCACGAGTATTAAAGAGATGACATGAATTGTTACTTTAAAGACTTAAAACAATGTAAGGAAGCATGCCAAATGGACTCTTTTGCATCCTTTAAGTCATCACAATTAAGAAGAGAATAGATTTTGCTTCGTTACAAATAATAATAAAGCGGCATAAAACGACCATTAAGAATTATTTGCAGTAGTCATTTCGTATTATAAAATCTTAATGTTTCTCACGTATATGGAAAATGATATAGGAAACATATTGATTCCTGAAAAGTTTAGTCCATTCGACTGGAGCGATTTTATCTTAGCGAGCTATCTTATTATGTATATTTCACAGTACACTTTATATTTAATGTTATCCCAATCGCATATATATTTTATGCCACGTTTATCTATTTTATATATATATATTGCCTGCACCACTATATATATATATATACATATATATATACATACATACATACATATATATATATATATGTGTATATATATATGTGTGTATATATATATATATATATATATATATATATATATATGTATTTTCTGTTTTGTGTAATGGTTAACTGGGAGATAATGGCATCTGGCATTAAGTCCGCTATTTGTACATTTTGTGCAATAAAATTAAATAAATAAATAAATAAAAAATCACTTAGTTAAAAAGTTAAATTATTTAAATACGATGGTAACATTTCATGATTTAAGACCTTTATAGTAAACTAACCACGCATGAAACAACGTTAAAAAGACTGTGTATATATAACATAACTACTGAACCGATTTGAATCATATTTTGCTTACTGCGCACAGTTTTATCCAACTTGAGAGAAAGGATAGTTTATAGCTGAGTTCACAGTCGCAATATTTGTTTTTAAGGTTATAATTATATTATCTGTGAGTGCCATAAGATAATAACAGAAAGACTCTCGTGTGTCTTATGTACCCGAACAAAGTCGGGGTTGCAGAGCGAAAATGCAGGTTCAAGCCCCGCCTGTAGCCTAAAATAAGTTCATTTTTTCTTGTTATAATTTCCTAAATATAATTTGATCCTCTAAAGTAATGTAACATAATTAACAATACAATAGTATTTATCATCTTTTAATACACAAGTGTCTACAATAAAATATATATAATCTGCAAAACTTGATAATATCTCAAAATTGCGCATACTTCGAAACCCAATGCTGCTGTCTAGGGACCTTAAAGCATAGTCCGAACTCCTAAGATATTCATCAGTCTCCCTATCTAAGCTTAAATTTAGACAAGCTATAACAGTTTTACATAGACATTGGTAATCTCCTTTGGGATAGCCAAAATCCAGAACTTTAAAGTGATCCTAGAAAGTAATTATGAAGTAATACCCAACCGTTCACTGGACTATATACAATTATTTAAATCGAAACTGTCTTGCCCTGTATTCATTTATACTTTAACCATATAATTGACGGGCTTTTTGGCGCAGATGGTAGTGATCCTATCTTGTAGGACAATATAATTATATATATATATATAATTTTATTTAAATTTTATATATAAATATATATATATATATATATATACTATATATATAATTTAGATTTGTTCTATGTTTGGGTATTATATATACGTATTTAAGTATTATATTTTTTCATTCGTTTTTAGTATGATATCTGTAAAAAGTTTATCACAAGTGCTTCAAAGCTACTCTTTATGAAGTCAAGTCAACATACGAGATTTCAAGTGATTTTTTTATTTATAATTGTACTGTAAGTTGTATTTTATAAATATTACAGACTAAGGACAAATATCTGTTGTCTGTGTTCAAAATTGTCTAAGTCCATAACGAAAGTGCTTTAAGCAACATATCACGACATCAGGTCAACGTATGAGATGTTGTAAGTTTTTTTTATTTATTCAATTAAATATCGGGAATATGTAAATTCCAAAGGGTTTCTGAAGGATATTTCAACTAACGTATACTACCGCACTGTAAAAGCGTGTTTGCAGTCACAGAGTATCTTACCGACGGGAATTTTTTGATCCTTTCCGCACTGTGCATTTGCGCTCCACTGTTTCGGAAAGATCTGTCGGTCTCAGTACCCAGTCGTCTCTTGAAATATTTGGTATAAAGGAAGTCTCTATTATTTTCTACCAATACCCTCACAACATAGTTAAAACATTTAATTCCTATTCGGAATGCTTAGTGCTGAAAATGTGATTTATTTCAGTCAAAACTTCACTATACTAATTTCGACCAATGATTGCTAAAACAAAGCAGCTTCACAAACAATACAAAGTTTCAGTCATGACCAACTTATTGTTAGCCGATTGTTAGGGTCAAAAGCAAATTATTTGTTTTTATATATAGCAGCCATAAATGAAACTATGCTGGACTTAGACCTACCTAAGAAAGGGGGAATTTGCCAATGATTGCCGCGCTGCATGATGTAACAGCAAGCATGGTGGTAGCCCGAGAGTTTACCTTTACGGCTGCTGCCCAGTTAGTTTTGATCTACACTATTCGGATATACCGCCATCTGTCGGTCCAGTACTTTAGTCGTATTTAAAATAATTTTTCACGCTAAAATCAAATGATGACCTCCCCAATAAAGGGGGATTTTGCCCATGATTGCCACTCTTGGCCAGCATTATGGCAACCCCAGAGCTTACCTTTGCGAAGATGCTTTAGCACCATCCTTTACCTGTTGTTTTTGAGCTTTACTGTTCGAGTGGATATACCACCATCTGTCGGTCCGGTACTTCATTCCCCTTATACTATACCATGCGGCAGAGGTGCTGTTCTATTCTGCCGATACCACACTACGAACTTATACGTTTATTTTGTCATATTAAAAATAATTGCTCACGCTAAAATCAAACGATGTTGTAATCCGCTAACTTCCAATTGTAATTAAACTTGCTAAAACAAATAAGTGTAGAAAACTTGGAGAAATAACGACCACAATAATAGTTACCGAAGACTGGAGTCAAATTCAATTTTAACATCCAATATTACTTGGGACCAACACTCGATATTTTCAGTCGAAGTGTAGTGCTTTCCCACACGCTCAATAACATATGGAGCTAGTATTCCCTAACCGAGTGTTTGAGATATCGTACGACAAAGAAACGAGAAACTCGACTACAAAGCCACGTCAGACACACCACCCGCGAGCGCCTATACGATATAAATACTTCTGTATTTACACTTGGGTAAGTTAAGAGTTTAACAAGACTTTATCGAGTATGTTCTAAAGGGTTTCAGCTATCTGCTTGAGATAGTACTCTAGCTGGTGTGAATTTGTTTGTTTCAATAGATTTTGTATATTCAATCAATTGAAGAATATTACTATGTCTTTCCTATAAGCGTGGGTGATGGCTGCGTTGATGGATTTCCTTTTGATATCGATATCGGTTTAATATAAGATAAACACGTACGTAGCTCACGTATATTTTTTACGCATACGCTTTTACCAGTATAAATTTCATTGAAAATTAATTCAAAAGAATGCAAGGAAACAGCTTAAATTAGAAAGTTAATGTTATATACTAATAATTAAAATATTAATAAGGATTTTCGCGGTATCAAAATATTAAGAAATAATGAATTCTAAACATTTTTAGAGTCCATACATTCTTAGTATTTCGAGAGTAATTACTAGAGAATATATGAGAGTAATTACTTTTTATATATTTCTAAAAAATTGTTACAAACTATAACACATAATTTTTACATATTCCAGAATACAAACAAAAGATAAACCTAATGAAAAAAAAATCTAGATCAGTATAAAGCTCGTTAGATAGATATTTTGATAAAGAAAAATCTAAAAAAATGATCATTTTCTATTTTACCGGGATTTATTTCGCAAATGTACACTAAAATAAATTAAACATTAATTATTAAAGTTGGTATTAATTCAGATGTTCATGAAAATAGTCAATCTTATAGGACTATACCTCATCCTAAATTCCTACAGCCTCTTCTGATGATATGATATGATGATTAAAGTCCTTCCAGGAGACAGGTATTATTGGCGATTCATAAAAAATTCTCTTTTATTAATCACCTACACACATTAATACAGCTTTGTCCACTGTAAAGATTGTAAACGTATGCACTTAAATAAAAAAAAAATGTCGTGATTATCATAACAGGCCGTTGCCATTAAGCCATGCAGTGTCCATCGGCAATCATTATCATTATATCAGTTATTAAAAGTCCACTGCTGGACATATGCCTTTCCAAGAGAGAAGGTTTTTTACCCATATTGCCGCGCTGGGCAAATGTGGCAATCGCAGAGCGCAGCTTTTGCGATGGGGATGCCCATCCCAGCCCTGTGCATTTAAGCTGCACTGTTTCGGATGGATATACCGTCATCTGTTCTGGTACTTTGGTCACATCTTAAGACACCTGGTGCAGTTAAAAGTACTATTCTACTCCCCCGGTACCTCACCGCAAATATTCCTAAATATATATAGACATACCATCTTTTGGTTTCGGTACTTCAAATACAACTTCTACTAAGGGGTATTCTTTTTGCAAGTATCTTACGGAGAAATTATATACAAAATTATAGAATATACAGTACATTACAGTATTAGCGCTGTCTTACTAAATGTTAAATATTAAGTGATGTTTAACATAGCTTCAGCATTCAGGCAACTCTTAAGGCCCCGAGACGGGGTGGCTAAATCCTAGTTGTTTCGAAATCCTGCGAGAAATGTCGTCAGTCGTCGATCAACGCCCGCGGGTATTATTCACCGGCAAGATAAGTCCAAGACGTACCTGCGACTCGACACCTCTGAATAGATACCGATAGTTGTGCTACGCTTAAGTTATAAGATGAAAGAGAGGTCCCGATAACTTATGCGCCAAAAGTGGTGGATCGATGCTCACCCATGACAAATATTTATATTATGATATTTTGGTGTCCTGTGTCTAGGTGTTACAAATATGTATGTGAATATTATATCTGTGATTCCTTGGTCTTTGTAATCAGATGTCTGTAACACAAGTGCTTTAAGCGACTTATCTCGGAATCTGGTCAATGTATAAAATGTTGTATGAACATGCTTAATTTTGTAAATTAATAATATTATATATATCCTGGTAAAACTCTTAGGTATTCGAAATGGTCAAACAAATTTAATGGTGCGAGAAAGTATTGCTGGATCTAGATCACGAGTAATTTATTTGAAATATTGTTGAAAATAAGGCCCCAGCAGTTTTTGATAACACATTTTTGATAGTATATTAATGCAACTTGGAAGTTTGTGCTTAGATAGTAAGTGTAGCATGTATATAACAAAATGAATACGAACAACTATATCATCATCATCATGATACCAGCCATGGAAGTCCACTGCTGGACATGGCCTATCCAAAAAAGAAGGTTTTTTGTCCACAATTACCGCGCTGGGCAAGCGAGTTGGCAATCCCAGAGCGCAGCTTTTGCAAAGGAAATGCTGCTGCCTATTTGCCAGTTCTGGTACCTTAACAAAATACATTGTTAAGATTATTAAAGGTTATAAAAAACAACGCCGAATACACGCTATTTACCCTTTGAGATGGATAATTTTACTTAGGAAAGTAAAAAAAGTTCGGTTCTTGTGAATTGGGCTATACAAGATATATCTAACTGCGAATCGAAAGACGACTGAGAGTGCGAGATTGGAGTATAAATCTGGCTTTGAGCTCTGTGTTACGTGTCACAACTCCATAATAATTGTCCCACACAGGGTTTGTAAGGGATAAAACTTTTTTACCTACACTGAGTGGTGGCAACTAGATTTTATTTGGGAATATGTGGCGGTAATTCCGCTTCAGCAAAAAAATATTTGCGCATAAAGCTTTCCATTTTATTACAAAGATTGATAAAAATATTTAAGTGCATAACAATTAATAACTATTTAATTTATGATGGATTCTAAAATTTGTGGTAAGTCAAGACGATAAAAAATCAAAGGTATATATATAAATATAAGTATAATATAATATAAGTATCAATAACATAAGTCATTATTTTCTTGGCATATATAAAGAAAAATGCCACAATTAAAAAAAAAGGATGGCGAGTACGTCGCCAAGTTGAAATAAGAGCAAGCTAGTTAAACCCAATGCAGTAACTAAAGCAGACTGCGAAAATCAACACAAAGCGAACGTTTATGAAACAGAAGCCTCGAAAAGCTGAAGGTATCCCGAAAATTGTTATTATTTCAGTCTTTAATGTAAATCCGCATTGAAATGCGAGTTACTGAAAAGGTCACAATGGACGAGTAACCGAAACGTAGGAAGGAAAATTAAAAATATTTTCGGGCGACCGCTAACGAGGGCGGTGGGTTATCTGCATTTTTGTACCGGCAAAATTGGATTTACTTTTGCCCAGTTTTTGACTTGTCCCTTTTTTGGTTAGCAGGCTATGTGCATTAATATTTCTGTTGGTCATTGTTGGCAGTTTTGTTTTTTGTCCGGTCTGCTTGTCGGGAAATGTACATATGATTTCATTTGTTACCATTGACATTTTTTAGAGTTGTATGTCGTAAATTTGTCTTCTTGATTGAAATAAACTACCAGCTTCATCTAACATGTCGTTTTATATTGATACTCTCAATAGAATCATTACATGAGACTAATAAGGGGCCTGAATCAATAGTTTTAAATTTAATAAGGACTTGCTTCAGCAGCTGTACTGTTAGCTGGCAGAAACTACGATCAAAATGGTAGCTATATCTGATACCAAAGTGTTTTTCTCATATAAAACTTAGATAATAACAGACAACTTTTACTAATTTGCTAGAAAAATAAGATGAGTACCAAGAGTTGCGATGCACGCGTTGCTGTTTCCTTTTAGTTGCCTATACAAATGTTATTTTGGTCTGAGAAATGTATGGTACCTTCCAAAAATGTTTAATTGCAGACCAAAGAATATACCTATCTTATATTGTCTGAAATTCATAATATGTTTGTTGGCACATCGTTCAATGTAGATACTATCACTTTTTAGCCAGGTCAGCAACAATAGCTGATATTTGAGGGCTGGTTGCGGTAAACACAAATCAATTCTATTGTTACGTGTTCCACGCTTTGTGTCGGTGTACCAACTAAATCTCTAATAACAAATGTGAGTCTTGATAACGTTGTCGATAGTGTACCTGAACAGGGTGAAGACATGGAAATTGGCCGCAAGTCTTCAATACTAGTATTAACTGCTTAACTAGGTAGAAGAGGTATTAAAGAAGGGCCAGATTAGAAGAACCAAGAATAAACGAGCTTGCATAAAAAGACTAATGCTTAAGTTAGGGAAGCACGAGAGGTATGCCAAGAACGTAACAAGTGGAGATCCATAGACTCTGCCTACTTCGATATGACACGGCATGATGTATATATATATTGACCGTAATATAATAATAATAATATAATTTTGTCTCGTACCTTAATATCATATTTTTTTTTATTTGCTGAAAATTTTCCTTGCTTCTAACATTTATGATATCTGCATATATCGAGGATATATTGACAGTTTTTTTTTAACCTGGGCATTAAATATAGGTACATGGTAGACGAAACCTAAACAAATTCTAAATTTCACAATCAATAATAATCTCTAAATGCTAGCCATTGAATTCAAAGTATTTTGTGAGTTCTTGACATCTGTATGCTCATGAGAATCATCTTTTATACTTTCAATATACTCATGATATTTTTTCACTTCATATCTCTTCGTTGCTTACGATGTCAAGTCACTAATTAGATGGGTAATAAGACCGCAGAATTACGTTGCATGCAAACCACATAAAACAAGTTCCATTGGATATCATGTGGCGAGGCCTATATCCAGCGGGAGACAATCTATGGCTGAAATAATGATGTTATGTCCGTTAGGCTGGCTTATTACGCAATTATGTCTTAATTATTGCACTTATTATATAACTAGCAACTTATCCTGGATACGAGGATATTATTTCGAGAAAAATAACTTTCTGATAGATAAATAATTCAGATTAAATTGTAACAAATAAAATTCAAATCGTGCCTCTTTATATTTCTTTTGAAAGTAAACATTTTTAACAAAACATAAAAAATTTTCTTTGTATACAACATAAATAGGTTTAAGCGGTCGCACCATGGGTCATTTCTACAAGAACGCGCTTAAATTTATTCTCATCTGTCTTTAGACATATATTTTTTACATTTTATCTAATATACCCTAAAACTTCATGAATTGTTTTCCTAAACTTTCCTGACAAATCACTATTCTCTATTTCTAGTGTATTTGTAAAAACTGCATAAAAATCCTTAGAGTACCTCGAGAAACTAAAAAGAAACAGACAGACGCGGTGGACGAATTTGTAGAAGAAGTAGGTAATTGCATCGTCCATTTTAGATCCATTTTTATGAAGATTTATCATGTAAACTTTATAGTTAGCAACTAGTCTCTTATTTCGTTTTGTGCTAGTACTGCAGTTGTTAAAAAGTTTCTGCATTTCGAATATGAGATCAGAAAATTTCTTTGGTATTCATAACATGACCTCGTTTCAAAGCTCATTTAAGTTTAAGGTGTTAGTATTTTTCCTAGTAGGTTTCCGTGTAAAGAAATAAAAATAAGTAAAGAACGGAAATTGAAAAAGTGAGTGGAAGTGTACTGTAAAAGTTTTGTTTTGAATTATAGTCAATATTTTTTTATTCGAATACTTTTTAAGTGTTGCAACACATCTAACATTTGCAAGAACTACCTAACAAATGTATGCTTTTGCAAAGATAATATTTACTACGAAAATTCAAATTGTCACTCAAACCTAGCACAAAGGTAGTGCAGCAGTCAAAGGTGTAGCAGTTGTCTCCTGGCAACGGAAAAATATTTAATTCCTGTCTGCAGTGTGAACATATTGTTAATTTTTTTAAGAATGGCATGATTTTAAAATTAAAGAAAGCTGCATATAAAATCAATAAAATAGTTATTTTTATTTCTTGTACTTTATTGTCAATCTCTGTAATGTGATTACTATTGTTTTATACATTTCACTATTTTGTAAATGTCTAGAACAAAACTATAAGCAAATCCCCTCGAAAAAACATTTATATCTTACCAAATATTATACCGACCGGCTACTACGTAGAATCATAAACAACAAAATGCGGACGCTCAATCGAAATCGTGACGTTTACGTTGCGGAGAGAAAAAGGTACGATAAGGAACAAATACCTAGGAAATTGGATACAGTTTGGTTAACCTTTATGGTCACCTAAAACACATTTATAAACAAAGTAGGAATCAATAGTAATTTGACAGACCTGATGGTGCAGATGGTATTGTTAGTTGTTGGCAAACAGCGATATTAATATATAAAAAATGCCCAACTGTTATTTTTTTAATTACTTTTTTTGTTCCTAGATAAATAAATTATTATTTTAAAATTATTGATCCTATCTTGTACGCTAAGGACAAAAATTTACGGGATGAAAAATTGTGTTTGTTCTGTGAATAGAATAAAAGGGCGTTATTATAATTATATTCATGTCAGTTAAATACTTGGGTATTGACCTCTCCAAGAGATATTAAATAGTTTCAATCATTAACCGTAGTCACCACGTACGTTGGAAATAACGGAGCGTAGCTTTAAGACGCGAATGGCTTCCCATTTCTGTTACATTTTAAATATACTGTTTTTATATACCTTTAGGTTACACCAAGTTATCGCTTCCGATGATGCCTGATATCATACATGTACGTGTTGAAAATAGGCTAATTGTTTAGCGAAGCTTTACAACCGGGATGCTGCTTCGACCTTAGAAAAGCTTACTTTTCTCTCAACCACTGACTCAACCCACGGCATATATATCGAAAAATCCCTATTACTGTCACAATACTGATCACGAATATTGTGCAAAAGGATATTCTTGTACAAAGTTCATAATTACTATTAAACTTCAGAGGCGATAGCGACCAATATTTAACATCGTTACCCTTTATAAACAAGTACCCTACTGTGAACGAAACAGAGCGAATTCTATATATTTATGTATATGCATGGATAGCCACAACCATTGTGTATGCCATCCAGCTATCGTAAACATGTAAATACAAAGCATGCTATCACAATTTACAAGGTACATTGTGGTCATCGATTGGTTTTGTAGCTGGCTAATATTAAGATGGTCAACTGATATACAATGCTCTGTATCCGTGGCGGTGTATATTTCATTTGATCTTAGTTATTTTTATAGAAATACGTAGATGTAAATTGATATAAGACGTGAGGTACCAGCAGAGTCAAATAGATAAATTTAAAAAAACTTCCCTTGCACGAGGTGTTGTAAAAGGTGACTAAGGTACCAGAACGGACATACAGAATAACGTACTAGAAGCGGTATATCCATCCGAAATAGTGCAGCTCAAATGCACAGGGCGGAGATGGGCAGAGGCCCTTGTCCAGCCGTGGACTTTTAATGGCTGGTATGATGATGAATTGATATACTTCATAATATTATATACGCGAAAGCTTGTAAGTATGGGAGTCTGGATGTGTGGATCGTATTCCCGTGAGATTCATCTGGTTTTTTATTTTTCTTTACGGGATCGAGATGACAGCTGAGCTGTCAGGAAGTGACATACAATTCTCTTCGGAATAATAAGAGTTACTCCGGGATGTGATAAAAACCTCGCGAACAAAGTCACGGGATGAAAGCTTGTGTATATATATGTATATATACATAGGCAAGACGTGAGGTACTGACAGAGTATAATAGTACCATCTACTGCACCAGGTAATGTAGGAGGCGTGTATTGACAGATGGCGGTATATCAATTCGGAACAGCGTAGCGCAAATGCACATGGCGGGGATGGGCAGCAGCATCTCCGTCGCGAAAGCTGCGCTCCGCGATTGCTAACATGCTTGCCCAGCGCGGCAGTTATGGGCAAAAATCTTCTTTCTTGGAGAGGCCTATGTAGTGGACATTTAATGGCTGTTATCATGATGACGATTATATATACATACCTATTAGCCTTTGAATCTGATAATAATCAATAACTTAAGTTGATTAGCAAATTGACCTTATCACAACATTCATCTTCAACACAGTTTAATATACATAATAAGCCGCATATTTATATACAGTTAGCTTTTTGCATCTTATCAGAAATGCGATACGATAGCATACCGATTTGCAAGTGTTATTTGTTTTTACGGCTTTCCTCCTAGTAATAAAAAATAAGCACGTTAAAATAAAACGGAGAATTTTCGAATCAATCAAATCGTTTCGGTCTTCAGCTTTCCAAGAAGGTAAAAATTACTTGTGATGATGTCATCAACCGCTAGTAAAAAAGCATCTTAACGTTATTTAGGTCAAGGAAGTCTTAAAATAACTATAAAAATGTAATAGCGCTTACAGAAGCATAAATTATTACGATATCAATTTCACCCTCTCGGCGGCGGAAAATTTTAATTTTACTAAGTTCCCGGCTCCGTTTTAATATTATTAGTGCACTGCCCGTTAAATTGGTATCGGTTGGTATCTACCTAAGATGTACCACAAACTGTGGTACCGTCAATCTTTCTTTTTTTATTTTTTGTGTAATCTGACATTATACCTTTTAGTCACAAAGTTGGCAACGCATTAATGTTAGCCTTGTGGGGCAACAAGCGTCTATGACCTGGAATTACTATCACCCGGACCGTATGCTTGATTATCGATTTAGTCTAAAAAAGGGTCATTATTAATTTTAAAGGATCTCTGTTTACTATTTTTATTCTAAGAAAAGGGCTCGTACAATAATTATCAGTGTCTAAGATTTTTCAGATTTCTTCACGATATTGTCTTAAGTTTGTTGCATAGAAAATAAGGTCTTTGTTGAATTCAGTTTGAGCATCTGAAGATCAAAGTTTACGAGTATATTCTTATAATATAACTGTAATGTTAAGTAATTTATTTTATTTTATTATTATATTTATTCTAAATTATCTATCATTTTGCTTTAATACTTATCATAAGCAAAACCTATAGAAAAAATAAAAATGTTTTATTTTGATAATCATCATATCAGCCATTGAAAGTCCACTGATGGACATACCAATAAAGGAGGTTTTTTGCCCATAACTGCCGCGCTGGGCAAGCGTGTTGGCAATCGCAGAGCGCAGCTTTCGAGACGGAGATGCTGCTACCCATACCCACCCTGTGCATTTAAGCTGCACCTTTTTGGATGGATATACTATCAACTGTTGGTTTTGGTATCTTAGTCGTCTCTTACGACACCTGGTGCAGTGGAAGCAATCTACTCTTCCGGTACCTCTAAGCATTTGATTTTGATAACTCCTCTAATTTATCAATAATGGCTTCACGATTCATCAAGTCAAGAAAAGAACAAAACCGTTGCTATTATTGGTTATAAGTTTGCAAAATTGAGAAACAGAAGAGGTTGCACCTAACTCAATGTATTTTACGTTCGTTTACACAAAACCTGTACGATTTTGTAGATTTTATTATTTAAATTTATTAGATAAAAATTTACAAAAACGCAATTCTAAACTTTTGTATATGTTTATCATAATGTATATGTTTTATTATTTCTGATTTAAGGAGATATATGTTTAGTAATCAAGAATCACGCACCTCAGAAAATAAAAACATAAATCAGGTATAGAATTGGCCAAAACTATTGATCACAATAATGGCAACATCTTCTATTGTGTTCTTTCATTGGTCAAAATATGATCTAGAAGAAAATATGAAAAAAAATATTCTCTGTTGTCCATATTAGGAACCTAGTGTGGAAGCGGTGAGAGCATGAGCACCTGTAAACTAAACTTTATTAATCTTGTGCCTACAAGTACATAGTAATACAGTAAAAGATGGTTGCTAGTAAATGTATTTAGTTTTTCTTTAACTCGTGTTAATTGCACCTTTCCTTTTGTTCTATTGTCGCATCATCATCATTATTATATCAGCCATTCCTCTGCTGAACATAGGCCTCCCCAAGTAAGAGGGAATTTTGCCCATAATTGCCGCGCTGGGCAAGCGTGTTGGCAATCGCAAAACGCAGCCTTCACGGTGGGAATACTGGTGCCCATCCCCACCTTGTAAATTTAAGCTACACTGATTTGAATAGGTATACCGCCATCTGTCGGTTTTGGTACCTTAGTCGCTTCTTACGATACCCGATACAGAGTGAGATACTATTGTACTGCGCTGGTACCTCGGTCGTCACATGTTTTCAATTTTATTAAATATATTCTTTATAAATTATAAGACATTATAAACGTTGACTTTTAGCTAGATATATCGAAGGTATTAAAGATACCCAGAGTAATAACAATAGTGGTACAATTACACTGATCACTTATAACCGAGGTAAAAAAGTAGGTCTGTCCATCTCATGTATTGAAGTCTCTAAGTAGTGCTTCCTTGACATGGTCAATTCAGTAAAATTTATTTGTTACTAAGCTGAACCTCATTAAATATTTTCTAACATTTACGCGTTCACAACGAAATAATAAAATAAAACTACGAAATAATAAATACACTGTTTTTAAAAGGTACCAACTTTAAAAAGCAGTATATTATATTTTTTAAATTTTATTTTTGTTCGGTTACTTATCGGCAACCGTTCTCAAGATAGAACCTTTTTTGCGTGATAAATTGTAAACTCTGTGTGACGTTACAAAATTCTCTAGTCATTAGGTCGCTTGATATGCTTGCCATGTCACGAGTGTTTAGGTCAGTGACTGCTTCATATGATACCGTCACACAAGCTATACCTATGCTTATTTGTGTACCTTATTGTTATATATAAAAAAAAAAAAATTTCCACTAAGAAAATTTATAAATAAACACTCACCTCAAATTGCTGTAAATACAAATAAAAAACAAGAACTATAACATATATTTCCATTGAAATCATAAAAAAATCTTTAAAAAGGTACAAAATTACAAGTATGTTCCTATATTTAACAAGACCTTCCAACTCGCACATGTCTGATTTTTTAACTAAAATATTAATTATCATCATTAATTGAATTGTATCCTATTTCGATAACCAATTTAGTAATATAATAGAAAGGGATAGGTCATTATTTATATAATTGAAAAAAAGAAAAGTAAATATTTTTGGACCAAGCACATACATACACCAAGCAGTTCATTTTACAATCTCTCGTCAATATGATAGAATTTATGGTCAGTTCATTTCAAAATTTGTTTGAGCAAGTTTAATCCCGATTTGGCTTCTTCATTAAATTCATTGCGGGTTCAAACTCGATTTCTCCCTAAGGATATGCTCGCTTTCATCTTTCTGATTAAATACATACAGATTTACTTTGGAGTAGTTAATGTTGAGACTAATAAATTGAATGCCACTTTCATGTGTGTATTCCTTTAGAAAGATTTATATTTCTAATCCAGGTAAATATATTAATTTTTCTATGCCACCATTGCCGCCCTTTTACGATTATTGTATGATTTAAGAGTTTTATTGACTTTTTACATGCTTTGTTTCACATCTTCATTCTCTTGACATGAGGCTGTCTAAATTATCTAATAATAAATTTTTTACAATTTTTTTTTTATTTTGATTTTCATACCTTTATACTTTTGGGAATTGTTAACTATAATTTACCAACTTGGAGGAACTGTTATTTTGTTGTTTTCTTCTTTTATTTTCTAATAAAGGCTCACATCATTTTATGCCATGTGTTGGCTCAATATTAATAAACAAGAAATAATTTATATTCTGTAGAGTGTAATGAGGTAAGACTATTCTGCGATAGGTTAAAATTATTTTTTAAACTTTACGGTAATACTAGTGAACTCTTTATTGTACATCATGGTGATCTATGGATGCACATAGTATTACTAGTAATTTGAGGAACACTTTAATAAATAATAATTATTATACCTAGTGTTATCCATTACAAAAGTAACAAAAAGACTTCACGAACTTCCCTTTAAGCCGAGCGTTTTATATGTATATATATAATCATTTGAGCGTTGCAACCCATATATCCATAAATGAAAAGAAACAACCAAAGCCCGCATTAAAATAAATCTGCTCGCGTAAAAGTATAAAACGCGTGAAGAAATTTACTGCTTTATGCAGAATATTTGTAAAAGAATTTCCAATATTTAATATCGAGTCTCAGAAACGTCGCGTTAAAGTGAAACTTACTATATTCCGAGTGCCAAACAGGAGTGAGGTGTGCGAAAAGTTTTATAAATATCTCGATACTATAGATCAAGTTTGCTATTCAATGGATATTGTCGAAATATTTAAATAATTTGCAGACAATGTAGAATTTTCATCAACAAATTATATCCTAAAAGAAATCATACTTTATATAGAAGTCGGCATGACTTTATTATATTTTTTATCGACATATTATTTTGTATGTATATCAGAAATGTATTTGATAGTTTCTTCTTAGAGACTAACGTGTGAATTAGGCTGTCTACTGCTCACGTTCATATTTTATCGAGAATGAGATAGTAACTTGCTGTATCCAGCCTTTGACAACTAACAGGTCTATGTCAATCACACGCTCACCTCCTTCATCATCATCATCAATATAACAGCTATAGAAAACCCACTGTTGGACATAGACTTCCACAACAAAGGGGAATTTACCCAATAATGCAGACAAGTGTTGTTGTAATCGTAGAGCGTCGGCGCCATTTGCAATGTGCCATTGGAAATAGGAAGGCTCTTCCAGCGTTAAAATATTAGAAATATGATTCATTTTGTATTTTGTAAACGCACAATAACTTTTTTTAGTACATTATATTTACATTGAGAGCTGATCTAACAAATATACTGGTGGCATTTCCCTGTAGGTAGGTAGGATAGGATATGATAGGTAGGATAGGACACCTTTTTGCTTAGTTATTTTAGATACATTCCCCAACCTTTTCAATATAACAGGATTTTACAAAATTATTTTCCATTTATATTAAAGACTTGAATACAGATTAAACGATATCATAATGTTAACCAGTATAGAGATAGTGTATTTTAAGAATTGGCACTACTGTTTAATGAGGTTTGAGGAAAAAAGCTATGACATACTTTGTGATCTTCGAAAGGTTCCAATTTTTTATCGAATACATTGAACCTTATACAGACTATTTACACTATTCCCTTCTAACGATTTTACGAAACCAGTATAGTAGAATAAAGGATCAAAGGACAATGTGCCCACTAGTGATATGTCAGAGACTAAATCATTACAAAGGAACTGCGAACGTTTATCTAAAAGAGATGTTTTCTAATGTAACCTATGAATTCAAAGGGTGCCAGTTGGTTATCTTTAAGCATTTTAACCTTTTGTTCCCTCCCTTAGATAATATTATAATGGAAACACGATACACAAATTAATATACGCCTCTGTTTTCACATTCTTAGAATATTAATTAACATCTACTAACGTTTACGGTTTTCGTTAAATAGGAGCTTGTTTTTGTTTGCGTTACAAAATTTGAGGTCACGAATCCTTTGGATAGTCGCGCCTATTATTCGTACTTTTTCTTAAAAACAGGCACTTTAGTTTGTTCGCTTGTTTTAATTGTATTTTATTTTAATTTTGAATATTACAAGAAAGTGGTTTGATTAATTTGACGAAACAAGCATGATGTTGCAAATTTGAATTTTTAAATGTATGAGAGGAAATTTAATTCTTATTGAAATATTGTGTCTAATAATTGATAAAATTGTGATAAAACTGTTGTCTGAGACCAATAAAGATGATATTGTATGACTGCTTTAAGAAAGAACTTCGCAAACTTATGTGCCTCCACGTTTAATAATGTTGTTGAAAGTCAATAAACTGTCTAGTGCACTTGATAACGGTATTAAGAGCCCGATTTGATCAAAAGAAGATCAAGTTTGGGATGATTACTATGCACAGAACCACAAGATCAACGCTATTTGGTCATCACGAGTCAGGCGTAAGAAAATTTAAGTGTTTTACCATTAGTTTCCCTACGCTTTTGTAATGTTGTTTTTTGCTATAGAACTCCTTTTTACGGAGAGAACCGCCGCCGAGGATTATTACGTAGAAGCATGTTTTGAAGATATCAATCCTTATGGAGAAGGTTCTTTTATATTTCCGACAAGCATTAATTCGACACGGCGTTCGGGGTTACTTTTCACAGAAAATAGAACGTTAAGTGCAAGTAGATTGACGTATTATAAATAAATGTAGAAGAGGTATTATAAATAAATCATAGATTTTCTCAGGTGCCAGATTAATTTCTGCAGTGAAAGATACTCGTCATCTAGAGGCGTTTCACCAATCCACAAAGTATCTTAACAATATTGTTATATTAGCAGTAGGATATCCATAGGTTATATCTAGCGCGATTTCATTAATATATACTAGATTAATTCCCATGCATGCAGTTTTATTTATACTTATATACAGAAATAACCTAGTAGATATATGATTCATTTCAGAATGGGGTAGATAATTACGAAACAATGAGAATAAGTAGCAATTGCGGACAGCCGCAACTGACATTTCCTACCTGTCTTGGTTAGCTGGCAATATGTTAATCATCCTTTTCCTATTTTATCCTTCCATAAGCTCGTTTTTCAATTAAGTTAACTTTTTTGACGGTTGGTAATAGGTAGGAGAATTTAAAATTAGTAATAATATTAAAAAGATACTCCAAATTTCATACATTGACCTGACTCAGAGTTAAGTAGCTATCTCTGGCAATTGTAGTATAGATATCCTTAGACCGCAGAGGAATTACATATGTACAAATAATTACTACCCAGAACAAACACAATTGTTAACTACCAATAGCGTTATTTGTCCCTTTACTATTGAGCAGGTGTGGTAACAATCACATAACTCAGCTTTGTGACGAGGATGCTGCCGGGCATCTCCACCCTGTATTATTTAAGCTGTGTTGTTTTAGATAGTCTCGGTACCTTAGCCACCTCTTACGACATCATGTAGAGAGGGAGATACTACTCTACTCAGCCGGTTCCCCACAGTTAGCATATGTAGATACAGTCCTTTTAGTTCACTATTTTAAGGTAGGCCATTAGCTATAGTTCCACTTATTTGGAGAAAAGTTATATAGTATAAGTCTTTATGTAAATTGATGTAATTTTCCTATACGCTTAACAGAGATTCAACCATTCTCGTAGATACACAGCGACAAAACAAGAATGTATCCCGCAACTTTTGCCGGCAATGCTGCGTACGTCACTTTAAAGAGGACGAAACTAGCTTCCATTTTCTCTGTTTTCTATACAACACTGTTCTGACTGAAAATAGGTGAAGATAGACTTAGATAATTTGATTTCACTACACCAATTACGTTTTAATTAAATTTTATTACCAAAATTAAATAAATACTGCTAATATGTTTATATTAGGACATTTATGTTTGTTCTGTGTCTGAGTGGTGAATATATGTATTTATGTATTATAGTTAAAATTTTTCTGTTGTCTGATGTCCCCAATATAAGTGCTTATGTGTGATCCCGAGATTTTGATTGTCTGTTGAAAGTTATACGTGCCTGCTTGTACGTTGTAGGTACGTTGTAGTTGCCAAATATATAGTACCGTTTAAATACGTATAACAGGCCTAAATAAATAATGTGTTATTTTAGATCTACGTTTTAACATTACAACAACGGTACCTATTAAATACACGGTACCTATTACAACTTTGTATTATAAATGATATTTAAATAGATTTTTTGACTCCATAAAGCGATCTCTTCCAGGCAATCTTTAGACAGAAAAGAAATACAACAATTATAAGGCAGTTTGAGGTGTATAAATAATTAAACTAATGTACAAATATAAAATATCAACATATATAAAGGAAAACATCCACCTACACACACTCACACACATACACACACACACTCGCACACACTCACAAACACACACACACATACTGGCACACACTCACACACACACACACACACACACATACTGGCACACACTCACACACACACACTCACACACACACACACACACACACACACTCGCACACACTCACACACACTCGCACACACACACACACATACACACATTCACTTTGTACCAAATTTTTGGTTGAAGATTTGCAAATTATGCCCAAAAAGGTACCTCTTATATGACTAAATAAACACTTTAAATTCGTGAGCCAGACAACGATATAACAATTTTTTGTATCGAATTTAAATGAACCTAGTTCGTCAACATAATCCATAGAGAAACAAGTTATTGTGTCTATACTACATTGACATTTTATAAATAATTGTGTGGATCCATTTTTGTAAGTATGTTTCTATAATAACAGTTTTAAAAATATCAATTATCCGTATATTACTGACAGCCAAACGTGTCGTGTGAGCTATTACGAAAACAATCGGACAGGCTTAATCTAGCGATCAATACTATATACACTTCCATGTGCATTGCATGTTGTAATTGTGCCGTTGATAAACAAATAAATTATGTATTTATTGCTTATACTAATTGGTTTAAATGTTCAAGCATACATATACATCATGCCTGTGTCATCGAAGGCAGAAACTACATATAAATCTTCACTTGCTGCATACCCCACTTCTTTCCTTCATTAATCTTTTCATAAATGCACGTTTATTCTTGGCACTTCTGTCTGGTCCTTCAGTAATATCTTTTCTACCTGGTATATGTTCACCTAGGTTATCTATTCCGTCGTTGTCATTTCGCCCACTAGGCCGGACAGACGAAGGTGGCGATTCAGAAAAAGGGTCCCACCTCTCTCAACTTACAACAGAGGGCACATCCTGCGGGGTTTAGTGGGTATACCGCTAAGTAGGTATCCCACACGCATCGAAGGCGATATGTCTATCAATGATTAAACTGGGCAAAAAATAAATACATATCATCCTATACCTATTCTTCCTTCCATTAAATTAATTCGTTTAAATGAACTAAACGTACACTTAATATACGTCACCCTATCATTCTTCAAGGAGTTCTGTAAAACTAATACGCGCAAAGTTTTAACAAACAGGAACGAGAATTCGTAAATCATCGACAATCTTTTGTTTACGAGCGCCGATAACAGCCAGTAGTCTTGCGAGAGAAGCCGTTACGTTTTTTTTTTTCATTTTATTTTATCCTCACCAAGCAAGAGTTTATGGATCATAGTTTCTTTACACAAAACGGGGGAAGTGAATTTTTCACGAAATTTATTTTATATGTTCACATAATTTGAGAGCATTGTGCACAGTCAGCTTTATTTATTTTTGCTTTGTACAGCTTTTCTCTTGTGGCTCTCTTCATATTGTGTTTCTTTTAAGCAGAATTAAATAAAACTAATATTCTTCTACATGCCAAGATCGATGAACCGAATGATCAAATAAATAGAAATAGTTATCCGTGCATAATTTAAGTATGGATAGTTATTAGTACTACTATAATTGGAAATTATATATTAAATTCAACTTTTGATAATACATTGGTGAGTGTTGATTTTAATTGCATGCTTAAGTTTTTGGGTAGGGCGTGTTCAAACATACAAAGACTGACAGACGATTCTTACAAAAAGTGCTTCTGTTGCTCTTAAACATACCGCGCTGAATAGATTTTCTCCAATATCTACAAATCTTACAATTTTACTTTATATATAAAAGACTAGCTGTGCCCGCGACTTCGTCCGTGTGGAAGAGTCTTTTTGGGTAATATACCATTACTTCAACTTATATAAACTTTGAATGTCATGTTTATCTATAGATATCGAATCAATGGCATGAAAAATAAATTTAAAGTTTCTAGCTCTAAAAATAACGGTCCTTCCATACAACTTTTCATTCCCTTACAACCCTTTTTTTGAATTAAAAATAAATAATAAATAGCCTATGTCCTTTTTCAAGGTCTAAAGATTGTCTGTGCAAGATTTTATCAAAATCAGTTGAGAGTTTTAAGCGGGAAAGCGTAACAAACAGACAGACAGACAGAGTTACTTTTGTATTTATAATATTAGCAGGGATAATGCAAGAGATTTTTCCATGAGAAAGTCTGACGCGCTTTTACTCACAGAATTTAGCGTTTATGAAATTAACTCTTTGTTTGTTTAATAATCTAGCATGATATTTGGATTGTGAGCAATGGAATTGGTTCGATCATTATTGTTGATCAAACAACGTGGAGACCTCTTAATGAATCATCAAATATTAATTTGCGCGATTCAAAGAAATATCGAAATGAATTAATACGTACACTTTTATAAAATGGTATGAGATGAAAGATAAAGTATCATTACCAGTTTCTCTACACGCAATCTTGGGATTTGCCCGCTTATTTATTTGTGATACCGGTTATCCATCTTTTTTTAGTAACAAGTTGAGGAAATACATCTGGAAGTAACGCGACCGTAAAAATGAACTTTGACACGGAGGAAATATTTAATGTACTTCTAGGAAATTATTAATAGATCTCGAAATAAGCGAAGGTATGATGAAATCGTAGTAAATGCAAATTACTGTCTTGACTGGATTGACATAAATGTCTTACAATAACTTAAAAACGCATCGTCATCACAAAGATTTAACTAGCGTACCGCAGAACTTGAAACTTGTAAATAAAATACCACATTACCTATTATTTCCACTGTTCAGGCTGTTTGATGGTATAAATAGGTGATTGAATTGCAAAGAGAGGTGAAACAATTAAAGGGTTTATTTTGTAAGATATATAGTAGCTATGTAAAAATTGGTACATTTTAAGACTCGCTAATAAATAATGATCAAATGGCGGTTGGTTCTGTATCAGTATTACACCCGCGCGGTACAGGATATATCGAAGTCTACCTCATATATACATACGTGTTTTAATAACTGGCTTGCCTGTGTGTGTTAGTGTTATTTGATTTTTCATGTTGCGCGTTATTACGTCAGTTTCAGTTTGCACCGATAATCAAATTTAAGTTAATTGTTGCATCTAATTAATAAAATAAACCAATGATTACGTTATATTATTAATTGCGGAAATTAATGGAAGAGTTTATGTCAAAAACAACATAGAAACCAGGTATTAAAGAAGGGCCAGGTTAGAAGTACAGCAAAAAGACGAGTGCGTATGAAAGGACTAATGCGAGTAAGGGAAGCAAAAGAGGTATGCCAATCGTAGCAAGTGCAGTTACATAGTCTCTGCTTACTCTTATTCACGCTTCAGTTATTTATTTTGAAAATTGTTATTTGTAACCAATTTAATTATAATATTTTAATTCTAATGGGACCAAGTTGTGATGTTTGTATATATTGATTAAGTATATAATATAAGATTAAGATAATCCTAATCCGTATTTTCCACTATAAGCATCTTTCAGGTCATCTTTTTTCGGGGTTTCAAAAACAAATTGAATAAAGTTCAACGAATAAATAAATAAACGAGGAGTATTAAACAATATTTAGTTCTCATTGTAACTGTTCTGAAAGTCGAATCATATTTTATTCTACCACGAACGCTGCCCTAACCATACCAACTATATTGGTTTACTATACCAAGATTTATTGTTCTTCTAAGTTCGATAATCATGGAGATTTATAGGGCTGATTTTAATAACCCAGACTTACTACATAGGTCACAATAACTTGTGAAATAAATCAGCTGAAACATTGGAATTAATAAAACCAGTTAAGATTATCATTATAGACTACAAAACAACTTAAGTTATTGTAATTGCAAATGTGCTTGTTACCTTTATCTCTTTTATACTTCTATTTTATAGAATAAACCTGCCATTTAATTTTTAAAATATTGATATGAGAGTGATATTGTTTAAAAGATAACTATATGACCTGACAGACGCTGCCCTGTCTTAATGTTCTATCATATTTGATGGGCCCGATGGTGCAGATAGTAGTGAGCCGTGGGTTCGATCTCCACCCAGGATAAATATTTATGTTTGTGCTGTGTCTGGGCGACGTATATATATATATATACATATATTTGTAATTCCTCTGTTGTTTAATATCCGTAACACACGTGTCTAAGCGACTTATCATGGAATCAGATCAATTTATGAGTTGTGGTAGTAATTCATTAATATCATCCGTTGGTCTACTGCTGGATTCTTCTGCCGGAGGCTTTTCCAAGAAAGGGGACTCCCTCTTTATAAGGGAGGCTACCATTATCCTATAATTTGTGTGCTAAAGAGACAACGATATGCTATTTCAGGTGAAAATTTGTTAAAATGACTAAACGAAAAATGTTTGAAGATATAGTGTATAACGAATTTGGATCAAACAAAAATACTTGATAGTCTTGTAACACTATTATAAATCTATATAGGGGTTGTGCCCTGGCCGTAACGAACACACCTTTGTGTAATTCTGGAACGGTGAGTGTAGTAACTCAATATTGTAGGTCACACTGTAAGCACTGTTGTAATATGATTTATTTCTAAATAGCCGAGTTAGATTGTGTTGTCTTATTGCCATTCGATGTATTTAGCGTTTTTTTGGCAGAGACAAACTATAACTACTAATATATTTTTCAGCTTTTTTTTACCGAGAACATAATTTATTAAACATAATATTGTCAAAAACGATGGCGGTATATTCGAGACAGTGTAGCTCAAATGTATAGGGTGCGGATAGGCAGCAGAAACTCCGTCGTGAAAGCTGAGCTCTGCAATTGCCAACACGCTTGCCCAGCACGGGAAAAAAGGGCGAAATTCTCCCTTTCTTAGGGAAGACCTACGCAGAGCAGTAAACTTCTAATGGTTGTAATGATGACGATATAAATTGAACTTAAATATGCAAAATCACTACGCAGCATCCAATTCCTAAAAGTCTCGTCCTGATTTTCTACAGATTAAACTAACACAGGTGGCTAAACCACCGCGCAGGCCCCGAGCAACTCGTCACAGCGGGCTTCTTTGTGCATTGCTAGTTCCCAGTAAGTGCTAAATATTTGTTCTGGTCCACACCGTGTCGATGTGCTACAATAAATTCCGAGCCTTTGAGCGGGGTTAAACCATTACGAGTGTGTAAGTATTTTTCTCACCTTTTGTAGGGCGCTTAAGACGTTAAAATGTTTGCTTGTACGCGACCTATTTGCTGCGTATTTTCTTCGAGTTATTTTTTTGGGTTTGTTACCTCTGGAAAAGAGAATGATTAGGCTTTGATTTTTGGCTATTGTGTTTACATGTTTTTCAGAAAATATTTTTACATACCAAGGTTTTAATGTTAGAGTGGGATGGCCTGCCTCAAGCTGCATGGCCCTATGTTCAACCCCTTAAATTAAATCTATCAAATCTGTTCCCAGCTTTCTTCTAAGTAACGCTCTAGTTTTTTCAATGCTTGAATTTAGGTTTATAAGCAGAAAAGCATAATGCCTTTATTTTAAGTGACTAAAAAGACCATTAACTATTTAAATTTCCAGTATGAAATTATATTTGGGATTTTCTTGTCGCGAAATCTGCACTTTGCAATTGCCAATAAGCTTGCCCAGAGCTGCAATTATGGGCACAATTCCCCTTTCTTGGGGAAGCCTACGTCCAGCTGTGGACTTCCGATATAATGATGGCGATGAATGATAAATTATGAGCGCAATATCAAATTTTATCCGCAATTTCGCAAATGCCATATTTTTTCTATTGAGTAAATATTTTTTAAAGACTTTCATACACAAATGTTGTGAACGCAGCTTCGTAGACAAGGTAAAACAATTCTGGCAATAAACAAAGATTATCAGCTTAACCGCGCGTAATCTAGAGTAGGTACGTTTAATTTACGCAGTGCGTTGCCCCCGTAAAGCAAACCATTACAGCTACACAGAGAACTTTCTAAGAACTGATAAAAGATCTAATTTATACTGAGAGGACGAAACCTCCAAGTTTTGGTTATATACAATTTCACTTCTCTAATCCAACTTTTGAGCATGCCTCAGTTGCCATTTTAATTTCTTTTATCTCTTTTCATGCTCTAATTACAAAATTTAATAATTAAATATTGGATATGACATATTGAATTCCTGTAGTTTAAATATTCATAGTATTTACAGATAAAAATAAATTCCATTATCGAAACTGTGAACTGTTACGTTTTCAATCGAATCGTATTATGCTACAGATTGTAACGCTAGAATTGTCACGAAGAGTAGCGTGTTACAAGTATCACCATTGTCTTGTATTTGTGCTCGACAAATTATTACATCCATATGAATAAAAATGAATCGTCCAAATATATACGTCGTGCATAATTCCAGAACAACAGCACTAAATTACATAGTTGTTTAGTTATATTCAGCCGTCATAACTTAATAACAAACACAACAAATAGAAGTTTATTTTTGTTACATTTGTAATTGTCAGGACCATGATTTAGGAAGTTCGTAACGAAAACAATGTTTACCTAATATTTGTATACAAGTAAGTAGTCTACAGATTTGGTAATATCGAAGAATCGCATTAAAACCTTCAGGGCAACGGGATTAACGCGATAACATTATATAGGACTACTAAAGCATACCAAGGCCCCGCTCCGACTTTTTCCAGTAGCATAAACTGGAAAAGTCCGAGTCTGGGCCCTAGTTTTAAAAAAAAATTACATAGGCAATCAATGTCATTACTTTCTCAGTATTGTTGGTCTAAGTTGAAAATGTCAACGATATTTGTATTTTCCGCGTAGGCAAGGCGCGATTTTTCATAAAATAAATTGTGATCTAAATTGCAAATAACAAGCTATTTACAATGTCAATTTTCTCTCGAAAAACTGCTAAGAATATATAATATCAGAGGTCCATTTCGTTCAATTTGAAATACAGCAATCTTTAATAATTTTCTTTAATGAAAAATTCAAACACTCTCCATCACCACATCAACAAAAAAGTTTATTACTTTCTCCCTTATCTTCTGACGGACTTTTGCTTAGTACGCTCATAATTACTTTAAAATTAATCATTTCTTTTACCCGAATGCACTGTCGGAAGAAACGAAGAATAATTATGGAGCCATTTTTCCCCTTTAATTGCTTTGTCCAAATTACCTGACATTTTACTAAATGGCAATTCTCGGCCTTGGTCTACATAAAGCTAAGGAATTTAGGCTTGATTTATTCGTAACTACTTGAGATTTCCTTTATTAGTAAGACTAAATAATGGAAGAGCCGTTTATTTTTTTTATTCAATTTTAGTTTTGTAAAAAAAAATTATTTAGAAAAAAGAATATGTAAAAAAGTTAGCCATAAAATGCCTTTATCGCATACGCTACAAAGAATATTAACGATATGACAAAAATTGTTTGACAATATTATAGAATATATCAATATCTACAAAAAACTTCACGAGACTATATGTCCAAATATTGTAGTTACGTCACTATAACTACTTTTTTATATTTAACAAATTGATAGAAATACCGATCAAAATCAGACCGTGTCATTCATACGATTTACAATTTTTTATCCAAATAAATAATGAAATATTCAAAACTGTCTTAATAACTGATGATTAATTTTTGAATTATTGAAATCGGACATTCCATTCAAAAGATATCATGCTGGTGACAGCCGCCACGCAGCGCATCGAGTAACTCGACGAGAGCAATTGTATTTGGCACTTTCTCGAGTAGTATCTCCTGAAAACCGATATGCTTCGTTGCACCTAGAAATACCACAGCCAATGTAGTGTACAGGGAGGTTTGAAGATAAGCGTACATTTTTTTCAAATTAGGGTTTCAAGGTCGTTTTAATTAGCATGCTAATTACTTAAATATATGTACCTATTTATGTTTACCCGTGCGAAGCCGGGACGGGCCGCTAGTTAGTTATATAGGCAGGTAGTTACGTTATTATGTAGGAATCAAGCAAATATATACTGAAAGAAAAAAAAATCTCTTACCAATACTAATGAAACTTAAACAGTAAGAACAAATTTTTATTTGTAGTGCCTTTTCACACCACATTATCGTTCCCTTAGCTCTACTATTATCTTTATACTTTTTCTTGCTTTACGTACGAGAGCCTTATTAGTGTTACATTTTTTCTACCAATATCTCGATTTAAATTAACTTTTCTCTGATAGTGTCAGATTTATTTATTAATGGAATTATATATTAAACAAAAATTAACACAACATATCATATATTATTTGAATCAGATAATTTGCTTAAATGAGTATATTCGACAGTGAGTATCGACATAAAACATATCACTGTATAAATATTTGTCTCAGATGAGGATCAATCCCATGGCCACCTTTGGCGCACAAGATACTCTATCACATCTGCTCCATCAGGCCCGTTTTTGCAAATTTCAGGTCAAATTTGCGTACTCTGCTCTAGTACCATTTCTAGAGGTGGGGCTCTGTTGGTGGGTATACAAGTAATTCTTGATATTGAGATAGCAATGTGTATATATTTTGTTTATGATTTGTGAAAATAAATTAACATAAAAACCCCTTTTCTCTTAACTCGTCCTAGAAATAAAAAATGCCAAACGTAAATACCTTAAGCGTTAAATCCTATTCATACTTGTTACAATAGACTTTATGAAACATGCTAGTATCCGCGATCGATACCAATCGGTAAATACGAATGCAAAAACAGCCGTTCCGAAGCCCAACAAACAAGATTACCGTTGATTTATATCGCCGACGACTTATTTCTGATAACAGCTTTCGGTTTTGATGTAAACAACTGCCAAATGGCTGTGATGAGAGGACACTCCAGTGGCCGAGCTAAGCTAAACAAAAATTGCAACTATTTGTAATACTTGTAAATGTAAATGTTCTAATGGTAAATGTATAAATAACGACTTTTAAAGGGGAAGTTGTACCCATAATTGCCACGCTGAGTAGTTGTGGTATGCTGAGTAAATTTTTCGGGTGGATATACCGCCATCTGTTCGCTCTCATACCTCTGTCGCCTTTTACGATACCTCGTATAGGGTGAAGTACTAGTCTACTCTCTTAGCACCACTTGGCTGATAATGTATAATTAAATTCGATTAACTATTAATATTTTCATATAAAATAACCTTGTTTTCTTCTCTTTTGACGATCAGAACTTTTGTTATGTGTTTTGATGATTTGAGACCAGAAGAAGTCTAGCCCGTCATTGCAGAACGCGACCCGTTCTCACTGGCACTTCACAATCATAAAAACTTTACACACGTTATTTTCGTAGAGCAGTACACCGCGTCCAATGGGAAGACTGTGCAGTCTATGTCTAGTTAGTCTCGAGCGCACTTTTCAAGATTCGGCCACAAAAGTGCGCTCGAGTGATAGGTCGGTCCGTCGGTCCTTCCATCCTTCGGGAGCGTCTGTGCTTAGTACGGCCACCGTCCCGGGGTATACCAGAGCAATCAGGCATATGCTCTTCACTTCCTATTAACTCGGAACTGATATCTGCGTAGTCCAGGTCTTATTAATAAAATCGCGATAAGCCTCGCAGAGGAAGTGATAAATGCTCAAGCAAATAATCACTCGTAATCGAACTGGCTTGTTTCTTAGGTTTCTCGCGAATTGACCAACATAATTGTGATATGATAAGATCACATTTTTAGTGTTGTTAGTATATCATCATAGCAATTAGAGAACCTTCACTGCTGGATATAACTATACAAAAATAGTAATAATTTAGCTTTATGTATTTGGATTACGCTGTCCCGGGTAGGTTCATCGCCATCTTTCGGTTCGTTGGCTACTTCTTACAATACGTGGTGGAGGGGAGTTATTATTCAACTCTGCCGGTACACCAAGGCGATGAACTGTCTGCTAAATTATTATATAATATCAATAAATATTCATGTAAAATTATATAAATCTTAACAGTTTCAGTGGATACTAGTCTGTAACTAAACAGGAATGGGAGGTACTCTCGCCGCCACCAAAACAATTCGTCAGGCCGTGATTGACAGCCTGTGGTTATACGAATTTGTGAATATTCCATGACACTGTGTATACTGATGCCGCATTATCAGTCTCAGCACTGAATTATTGCCAGTAATACTGACAGCTACAATTACAGACCGACAGTAGTGTTTATATAGTTCAATACTCCATACACCCTTGTTTGTATTCGACAGTGTTTGTAAATCACGAACTAATGATTTGCATTCATGTGTGATCATGATTTTAGATCAAATTTGTACGTTCAGCATGAAATAATCTCGTGGATTAGCATATCATCTAGAGGAAGAGTTCTTACAAAGATTTTATCAGCGTTGGTTAATTACTCTCACCTATTTCTACTGCAAAACAGCTGTATGTGCAATGCCGTTTGGTTCCAGTTTGAATAATGAGAGAGGCAATGAAATTACTGGCTAAAGTGACATCTTCAAGTCATAAGGTTGGCAACGCGCAAGTGATATCCTAATAACAATACGAACGTATATAGGCTGCGGTGACGCTTTCTATCTCGCGGAATGTATACCTGTTTGTCGACTTGACGTTTAAAAAATTAAAATGTTAAGCTATTTATGCTATATGTTACTGGCAGTGTAGAATAGTACCTCTCTTGTACCAGTTGTTATTATTAATACACACTGTAATCCTATACTAACAATTCTATTGGAAAAAACACTGGCAAGAGTTGTTTTTCGTAAAGTCAGTAGGCGACCATGTTATTCGATTTGTTTAACTATAATCGATTTTATTTTTACCACAATCAGCGACAAACCTAATCAATTGAAAAAAAAAGTCAAAAGTCCAGTACCAAGTTCACATAGCCCTCCTATCTTATACCAGGCGTAGTAAGAAGAGACCCAGGTACCGAAACCAATACGGTATAACCATTGGCGGTATATCCATCCGAAATAGCGTAGCCTAAATGAAACAGGATGGGCATTCCCGTCGCGAAGTTACGATCTAAATTGTCACCACGCTTGCCCAGAGTGGCAATTATCAGCAAGATCCTCCTTTTCTTGGAGAGGCTTATGTTCAGTAGTAGATATTTTATGGCTGTTATGAAGATGATGATGAACTTTGGTAATGGTGGTGGTAATCATGTCATTCCGTGTTCAATAGGCATGCTGGATTATTGGTTCTACCTACATTTTAGGCCCTTGTAGTGTAATTATTATAATTGATGATATTTTTTTTCAAATTTAATGTTAAATATACAGATGACTATATATGTTCAAATAACATTGAATGCTGGCATCTCCTTACCATTATCCCTCGACTCTGTCCTGTCTCATGAGTTAGTGTCTTTCTTTATTTATTTAATTATGTTAAAACTGATTGAACCATACTATCATTTTTAAGAGCCACACTATGGCAAAAAATAAGAAATCAGTAGTAGATAAACACACGCTGTCACGATTGCTGTCACGATTGCTGTCACGATTGCTGTCACGATTGCTGTCACGATTGCTGTCACGATTGCTGTCACGATTGCTGTCACGATTGCTGTCACGATTGCTGTCACGATTGCTGTCACGATTGCTGTCACGA